>JAUIMM010001248.1:0-166110 GCA_031769625.1 Taudactylus pleione | reverse complement strand
CCAGGAGATGCTGGGGATAAATAGGGGCATAATATAGTGCACCTGAGAGAGGGCCATGGCCTCATGGGGAAGGGCGAGGGAAGAGATAGGGGAGGCCAGAGATGCTGGGGATAAATAGGGACATAATATAGTGCACCTGAGAGAGGGCCATGGCCTCATGGGAAGGGCCAGGGAAGAGATAGGGGAGGCCAGGAGATGCTGGGGATAATTAGGGACATAATATAGTGCACCTGAGAGAGGGCCATGGCCTCATGGGGAAGGGCCAGGGAAGAGATAGGGGAGGCCATTAGATGCTGGGGATAAATAGGGACATAATATAGTGCACCTGAGAGAGGGCCATGGCCTCATGGGGAAGGGCCAGGGAAGAGATAGGGGAGGCCAGGAGATGCTGGGGATAAATAGGGACATAATATAGTGCACCTGAGAGAGGGCCATGGCCTCATGGGGAAGGGCCAGGGAAGAGATAGGGGAGGCCAGGAGATGCTGGGAATAAATAGGGACATAATTTAGTGCACCTGAGAGAGGGTCATGGCCTCATGGGAAGGGGCCAGGGAAGAGATAGGAGATGCCAGGAAATGCTGGGGATAAATAGGGACATAATATAGTGCAACTGAGAGAGGGCCATGGCCTCATGGGGAAGGGCCAGGGAAGAGATAGGGGAGACCAGGAGATGCTGGGGATAAATAGGGGCATAATATAGTGCACCTGAGACAGGGCCATGGCCTCATGGGGAAGGGCCAGGGAAGAGATAGGGGAGGCCAGGAGATGCTGGGGATAAATAGGGACATAATATAGTGCACCTTAGAGAGGGCCATGGCCTCATGGGGAAGGGCCAGGGAAGAGATAGGGGAGGCCAGGAGATGCTGGGGATAAATAGGGACATAATATAGTGCACCTGAGAGAGGACCATGGCCTCATGGAGAAGGGCCAGGGAAGAGATATGGGAGGCCATTAGATGCTGGGGATAAATAGGGACATAATATAGTGCACCTGAGAGAGGGCCATGGCCTCATGGGGAAGGGGCAGGGAAGAGATAGGGGAGGCCAGGAGATGCTGGGGATAAATAGGGACATAATATAGTGCACCTGAGAGAGGGCCATGGCCTCATGGGGAAGGGCCAGGGAAGAGATAGGGGAGGCCAGGAGATGCTGGGAATAAATAGGGACATAATATAGTGCACCTGAGAGAGGGCCATGGCCTCATGGGGAAGGGCCAGGGAAGAGATAGGGGAGGCCAGGAGATGCTGGGGATAAATAGGGACATAATATAGTGCACCTGAGAGAGGACCATGGCCTCATGGAGAAGAGCCAGGGAAGAGATAGGGGAGGCCAGGAGATGCTGGGGATAAATAGGGACATAATATAGTGCACCTGAGAGAGGGTCATGGCCTCATGGGAAGGGGCCAGGGAAGAGATAGGGGAGGACAGGAGATGCTGGGATAAATAGGGACATAATATAGTGCACCTGAGAGAGGGTCATGGCCTCATGGGAAGGGGCCAGGGAAGAGATAGGGGAGGACAGGAGATGCTGGGGATAAATAGGGACATAATATAGTGCACCTGAGAGAAGGTCATGGCCTCATGGGAAGGGGCCAGGGAAGAGATAGGAGATGCTGGGGATAAATAGGGACATAATATAGTGCACCTGAGAGAGGGCCATGGCCTCATGGGGAAGGGCCAGGGAAGAGATAGGGGAGACCAGGAGATGCTGGGGATAAATAGGGGCATAATATAGTGCACCTGAGAGAGGGCCATGGCCTCATGGGGAAGGGCCAGGGAAGAGATAGGGGAGGCCAGGAGATGCTGGGGATAAATAGGGACATAATATAGTGCACCTGAGAGAGGGCCATGGCCTCATGGGGAATGGCCAGGGAAGAGATAGGGGAGGCCAGGAGATGCTGGGGATAAATAGGGACACAATATAGTGCACCTGAGAGAGGGCCATGGCCTCATGGGGAAGGGCCAGGGAAGAGATAGGGGAGGCCTTTAGATGCTGGGGATAAATAGGGACATAATATAGTGCACCTGAGAGAGGGCCATGGCCTCATGGGGAAGGGCCAGGGAAGAGATAGGGAGGCCAGGAGATGCTGGGGATAAATAGGGACATAATATAGTGGACCTGAGAGAGGGCCATGGCCTCATGGGGAAGGGCCAGGGAAGAGATAGGGGAGGCCAGGAGATGCTGGGGATAAATAGGGACATAATATAGTGGACCTGAGGGAGGCCCATGGCCTCATGGGGAAGGGCCAGGGAAGAGATAGGGGAGGCCAGGAGATGCTGGGGATAAATAGGGACATAATATAGTGCACCTGAGAGAGGGCCATGGCCTCATGGGAAGGGCCAGGGAAGAGATAGGGGAGGCCAGGAGATGCTGGGGATAAATAGGGACATAATATAGTGCACCTGAGAGAGGACCATGGCCTCATGGAGAAGAGCCAGGGAAGAGATAGGAGAGGCCAGGAGATGCTGGGGATAAATAGGGACATAATATAGTGCACCTGAGAGAGGGTCATGGCCTCATGAGAAGGGGCCAGGGAAGAGATAGGGGAGGACAGGAGATGCTGGGGATAAATAGGGACATAATATAGTGCACCTGAGAGAGGGTCATGGCCTCATGGGAAGGGGCCAGGGAAGAGATAGGATACGCCAGGAGATGCTGGGGATAAATAGGGACATAATATAGTGCAACTGAGAGAGGGCCATGGCCTCATGGGGAAGGGCCAGGGAAGAGATAGGGGAGACCAGGAGATGCTGGGGATAAATAGGGGCATAATATAGTGCACCTGAGAGAGGGCCATGGCCTCATGGGGAAGGGCCAGGGAAGAGATAGGGGAGGCCAGGAGATGCTTTGGATAAATAGGGACATAATATAGTGCACCTGAGAGAGGGCCATGGCCTCATGGGTAAGGGCCAGGGAAGAGATAGGGGAGGCCAGGAGATGCTGGGGATAAATAGGGACATAATAAAGTGCACCTGAGAGAGGGCCATGGCCTCATGGGGAAGGGCCAGGGAAGAGATAGGGGAGGCCATTAGATGCTGGGGATAAATAGGGACATAATATAGTGCACCTGAGAGAGGGCCATGGCCTCACGGGGAAGGGCCAGGGAAGAGATAGGGGAGGCCAGGAGATGCTGGGGATAAATAGGGACATAATATAGTGCACCTGAGAGAGGGCCATGGCCTCATGGGGAAGGGCCAGGGAAGAGATAGGGGAGGCCAGGAGATGCTGGGAATAAATAGGGACATAATATAGTGCACCTGAGAGAGGGCCATGGCCTCATGGATAAGGGCCAGGGAAGAGATAGGGGAGGCCAGGAGATGCTGGGGATAAATAGGGACATAATATAGTGCACCTGAGAGAGGGCCATGGCCTCATGGGGAAGGGCCAGGGAAGAGATAGGGGAGGCCAAGAGATGCTGGGAATAAATAGGGACATAATATAGTGCACCTGAGAGAGGGCCATGGCCTCATGGGGAAGGGCCAGGGAAGAGATAGGGGAGGCCAGGAGATGCTGGGGATAAATAGGGACATAATATAGTGCACCTGAGAGAGGACCATGGCCTCATGGAGAAGAGCCAGGGAAGAGAAAGGGGAGGCCAGGAGATGCTGGGGATAAATAGGGACATAATATAGTGCACCTGAGAGAGGGTCATGGCCTCATGGGAAGGGGCCAGGGAAGAGATAGGGGAGAACAGGAGATGCTGGGGATAAATAGGGACATAATATAGTGCACCTGAGAGAGGGTAATGGCCTCATGGGAAGGGGCCAGGGAAGAGATAGGAGACGCCAGGAGATGCTGGGGATAAATAGGGACATAATATAGTGCAACTGAGAGAGGGCCATGGCCTCATGGGGAAGGGCCAGGGAAGAGATAGGGGAGACCAGGAGATGCTGGGGATAAATAGGGGCATAATATAGTGCACCTGAGAGAGGGCCATGGCCTCATGGGGAAGGGCCAGGGAAGAGATAGGGGAGGCCAGGAGATGCTTTGGATAAATAGGGACATAATATAGTGCACCTGAGAGAGGGCCATGGCCTCATGGGGAAGGGCCAGGGAAGAGATAGGGGAGGCCAGGAGATGCTGGGGATAAATAGGGACATAATATAGTGCACCTGAGAGAGGGCCATGGCCTCATGGGGAAGGGCCAGGGAAGAGATAGGGGAGGCCATTAGATGCTGGGGATAAATAGGGACATAATATAGTGCAACTGAGAGAGGGCCATGGCCTCATGGGGAAGGGCCAGGGAAGAGATAGGGGAGGCCAGGAGATGCTGGGGAAAAATAGGGACATAATATAGTGCACCTGAGAGAGGGCCATGGCCTCATGGGGAAGGGCCAGGGAAGAGATAGGGGAGGCCAGGAGATGCTGGGAATAAATAGGGACATAATATAGTGCACCTGAGAGAGGGCCATGGCCTCATGGGGAAGGGCCAGGGAAGAGATAGGGGAGGCCAGGAGATGCTGGGGATAAATAGGGACATAATATAGTGCACCTGAGAGAGGACCATGGCCTCATGGAGAAGAGCCAGGGAAGAGATAGGGGAGGCCAGGAGATGCTGGGGATAAATAGGGACATAATATAGTGCACCTGAGAGAGGGTCATGGCCTCATGGGAAGGGGCCAGGGAAGAGATAGGGGAGGACAGGAGATGCTGGGGATAAATAGGGACATAATATAGTGCACCTGAGAGAGGGTCATGGCCTCATGGAAAGGGGCCAGGGAAGAGATAGGGGAGGACAGGAGATGCTGGGGATAAGTAGGGACATAATATAGTGCACCTGAGAGAGGGTCATGGCTTCAAGGGAAGGGGCCAGGGAAGAGATAGGAGATGCTGGGGATAAATAGGGACATAATATAGTGCACCTGAGAGAGGGCCATGGCCTCATGGGGAAGGGCGAGGGAAGAGATAGGGGAGACCAGGAGATGCTGGGGATAAATAGGGGCATAATATAGTGCACCTGAGAGAGGGCCATGGCCTCATGGGGAAGGGCCAGGGAAGAGATAGGGGAGGCCAGGAGATGCTGGGGATAAATAGGGACATAATATAGTGCACCTGAGGGAGGCCCATGGCCTCATGGGGAAGGGCCAGGGAAGAGAAAGGGGAGGCCAGGAGATGCTGGGGATAAATAGGGACATAATATAGTGCACATGAGGGAGGCCCATGGCCTCATGGGGAAGGGCCAGGGAAGAGATAGGGGAGGCCAGGAGATGCTGGGGATAAATAGGGACATAATATAGTGCATCTGAGAGAGGGCCATGGCCTCATGGGGAAGGGCCAGGGAAGAGATAGGGGAGGCCAGGAGATGCTGGGGATAAATATGGACATAATATAGTGCACCTGAGAGAGGACCATGGCCTCATGGAGAAGAGCCAGGGAAGAGATAGGGGAGGCCAGGATATGCTGGGGATAAATAGGGACATAATATAATGCACCTGAGAGAGGGTCATGGCCTCATGGGAAGGGGCCAGGGAAGAGATAGGGGAGGACAGGAGATGCTGGGGATAAATAGGGACATAATATAGTGCACCTGAGAGAGGGTCATGGCCTCATGGGAAGGGGCCAGGGAAGAGATAGGAGACGCCAGGAGATGCTGGGGATAAATAGGGACATAATATAGTGCAACTGAGAGAGGGCCATGGCCTCATGGGGAAGGGCCAGGGAAGAGATAGGGGAGACCAGGAGATGCTGGGGATAAATAGGGGCATAATATAGTGCACCTGAGAGAGGGCCATGGCCTTATGGGGAAGGGCCAGGGAAGAGATAGGGGAGGCCAGGAGATGCTGGGGATAAATAGGGACATAATATAGTGCACCTGAGAGAGGGCCATGGCCTCATGGGGAAGGGCCAGGGAAGAGATAGGGGAGGCCAGGAGATGCTGGGGATAATTAGGGACATAATATAGTGCACCTGAGAGAGGGCCATGGCCTCATGGGGAAGGGCCAGGGAAGAGATAGGGGAGGCCATTAGATGCTGGGGATAAATAGGGACATAATATAGTGCACCTGAGAGAGGGCCATGGCCTCATGGGGAAGGGCCAGGGAAGAGATAGGGGAGGCCAGGAGATGCTGGGGATAAATAGGGACATAATATAGTGCACCTGAGAGAGGGCCATGGCCTCATGGGGAAGGGCCAGGGAAGAGATAGGGGAGGCCAGGAGATGCTGGGAATAAATAGGGACATAATTTAGTGCACCTGAGAGAGGGCCATGGCCTCATGGGGAAGGGCCAGGGAAGAGATAGGGGAGGCCAGGAGATGCTGGGGATAAATAGGGACATAATATAGTGCACCTGAGAGAGGACCATGGCCTCATGGAGAAGAGCCAGGGAAGAGATAGGGGAGGCCAGGAGATGCTGGGGATAAATAGGGACATAATATAGTGCACCTGAGAGAGGGTCATGGCCTCATGGGAAGGGGCCAGGGAAGAGATAGGGGAGGACAGGAGATGCTGGGGATAAATAGGGACATAATATAGTGCACCTGAGAGAGGGTCATGGCCTCATGGGAAGGGGCCAGGGAAGAGATAGGGGAGGACAGGAGATGCTGGGGATAAATAGGGACATAATATAGTGCACCTGAGAGAGGGTCATGGCCTCATGGGAAGGGGCCAGGGAAGAGATAGGAGATGCTGGAGATAAATAGGGACATAATATAGTGCACCTGAGAGAGGGCCATGGCCTCATGGGGAAGGGCCAGGGAAGAGATAGGGGAGACCAGGAGATGCTGGGGATAAATAGGGACATAATATAGTGCACCTGAGAGAGGGCCATGGCCTCATGGGGAAGGGCCAGGGAAGAGATAGGGGAGACCAGGAGATGCTGGGGATAAATAGGGGCATAATATAGTGCACCTGAGAGAGGGCCATGGCCTCATGGGGAAGGGCCAGGGAAGAGATAGGGGAGACCAGGAGATGCTGGGGATAAATAGGGGCATAATATAGTGCACCTGAGAGAGGGCCATGGCCTCATGGGGAAGGGCCAGGGAAGAGATAGGGGAGGCCAGGAGATGCTGGGGATAAATAGGGACATAATATAGTGCACCTGAGAGAGGGCCATGGCCTCATGGGGAAGGGCCAGGGAAGAGATAGAAGAGGCCATTAGATGCTGGGGATAAATAGGGACATAATATAGTGCACCTGAGAGAGGGTCATGGCCTCATGGGAAGGGGCCAGGGAAGAGATAGGGGAGGACAGGAGATGCTGGGGATAAGTAGGGACATAATATAGTGCACCTGAGAGAGGGTCATGGCTTCATGGGAAGGGGCCAGGGAAGAGATAGGAGATGCTGGGGATAAATAGGGAGATAATATAGTGCACCTGAGAGAGGGCCATGGCCTCATGGGGAAGGGCCAGGGAAGAGATAGGGGAGACCAGGAGATGCTGGGGATAAATAGGGGCATAATATAGTGCACCTGAGAGAGGGCCATGGCCTCATGGGGAAGGGCCAGGGAAGAGATAGGGGAGGCCAGGAGATGCTGGGGATAAATAGGGACATAATATAGTGCACCTGAGGGAGGCCCATGGCCTCATGGGGAAGGGCCAGGGAAGAGATAGGGGAGGCCAGGAGATGCTGGGGATAAATAGGGACATAATATAGTGCACTTGAGGGAGGCCCATGGCCTCATGGGGAAGGGCCAGGGAAGAGATAGGGGAGGCCAGGAGATGCTGGGGATAAATAGGGACATAATATAGTGCACCTGAGAGAGGGCCATGGCCTCATGGGGAAGGGCCAGGGAAGAGATAGGGGAGGCCAGGAGATGCTGGGGATAAATAGGGACATAATATAGTGCAACTGAGAGAGGGCCATGGCCTCATGGGGAAGGGCCAGGGAAGAGATAGGGGAGGCCAGGAGATGCTGGGGAAAAATAGGGACATAATATAGTGCACCTGAGAGAGGGCCATGGCCTCATGGGGAAGGGCCAGGGAAGAGATAGGGGAGGCCAGGAGATGCTGGGAATAAATAGGGACATAATATAGTGCACCTGAGAGAGGGCCATGGCCTCATGGGGAAGGGCCAGGGAAGAGATAGGGGAGGCCAGGAGATGCTGGGGATAAATAGGGACATAATATAGTGCACCTGAGAGAGGACCATGGCCTCATGGAGAAGAGCCAGGGAAGAGATAGGGGAGGCCAGGAGATGCTGGGGATAAATAGGGACATAATATAGTGCACCTGAGAGAGGGTCATGGCCTCATGGGAAGGGGCCAGGGAAGAGATAGGGGAGGACAGGAGATGCTGGGGATAAATAGGGACATAATATAGTGCACCTGAGAGAGGGTCATGGCCTCATGGAAAGGGGCCAGGGAAGAGATAGGGGAGGACAGGAGATGCTGGGGATAAGTAGGGACATAATATAGTGCACCTGAGAGAGGGTCATGGCTTCAAGGGAAGGGGCCAGGGAAGAGATAGGAGATGCTGGGGATAAATAGGGACATAATATAGTGCACCTGAGAGAGGGCCATGGCCTCATGGGGAAGGGCGAGGGAAGAGATAGGGGAGACCAGGAGATGCTGGGGATAAATAGGGGCATAATATAGTGCACCTGAGAGAGGGCCATGGCCTCATGGGGAAGGGCCAGGGAAGAGATAGGGGAGGCCAGGAGATGCTGGGGATAAATAGGGACATAATATAGTGCACCTGAGGGAGGCCCATGGCCTCATGGGGAAGGGCCAGGGAAGAGAAAGGGGAGGCCAGGAGATGCTGGGGATAAATAGGGACATAATATAGTGCACATGAGGGAGGCCCATGGCCTCATGGGGAAGGGCCAGGGAAGAGATAGGGGAGGCCAGGAGATGCTGGGGATAAATAGGGACATAATATAGTGCATCTGAGAGAGGGCCATGGCCTCATGGGGAAGGGCCAGGGAAGAGATAGGGGAGGCCAGGAGATGCTGGGGATAAATATGGACATAATATAGTGCACCTGAGAGAGGACCATGGCCTCATGGAGAAGAGCCAGGGAAGAGATAGGGGAGGCCAGGATATGCTGGGGATAAATAGGGACATAATATAATGCACCTGAGAGAGGGTCATGGCCTCATGGGAAGGGGCCAGGGAAGAGATAGGGGAGGACAGGAGATGCTGGGGATAAATAGGGACATAATATAGTGCACCTGAGAGAGGGTCATGGCCTCATGGGAAGGGGCCAGGGAAGAGATAGGAGACGCCAGGAGATGCTGGGGATAAATAGGGACATAATATAGTGCAACTGAGAGAGGGCCATGGCCTCATGGGGAAGGGCCAGGGAAGAGATAGGGGAGACCAGGAGATGCTGGGGATAAATAGGGGCATAATATAGTGCACCTGAGAGAGGGCCATGGCCTTATGGGGAAGGGCCAGGGAAGAGATAGGGGAGGCCAGGAGATGCTGGGGATAAATAGGGACATAATATAGTGCACCTGAGAGAGGGCCATGGCCTCATGGGGAAGGGCCAGGGAAGAGATAGGGGAGGCCAGGAGATGCTGGGGATAATTAGGGACATAATATAGTGCACCTGAGAGAGGGCCATGGCCTCATGGGGAAGGGCCAGGGAAGAGATAGGGGAGGCCATTAGATGCTGGGGATAAATAGGGACATAATATAGTGCACCTGAGAGAGGGCCATGGCCTCATGGGGAAGGGCCAGGGAAGAGATAGGGGAGGCCAGGAGATGCTGGGGATAAATAGGGACATAATATAGTGCACCTGAGAGAGGGCCATGGCCTCATGGGGAAGGGCCAGGGAAGAGATAGGGGAGGCCAGGAGATGCTGGGAATAAATAGGGACATAATTTAGTGCACCTGAGAGAGGGCCATGGCCTCATGGGGAAGGGCCAGGGAAGAGATAGGGGAGGCCAGGAGATGCTGGGGATAAATAGGGACATAATATAGTGCACCTGAGAGAGGACCATGGCCTCATGGAGAAGAGCCAGGGAAGAGATAGGGGAGGCCAGGAGATGCTGGGGATAAATAGGGACATAATATAGTGCACCTGAGAGAGGGTCATGGCCTCATGGGAAGGGGCCAGGGAAGAGATAGGGGAGGACAGGAGATGCTGGGGATAAATAGGGACATAATATAGTGCACCTGAGAGAGGGTCATGGCCTCATGGGAAGGGGCCAGGGAAGAGATAGGGGAGGACAGGAGATGCTGGGGATAAATAGGGACATAATATAGTGCACCTGAGAGAGGGTCATGGCCTCATGGGAAGGGGCCAGGGAAGAGATAGGAGATGCTGGAGATAAATAGGGACATAATATAGTGCACCTGAGAGAGGGCCATGGCCTCATGGGGAAGGGCCAGGGAAGAGATAGGGGAGACCAGGAGATGCTGGGGATAAATAGGGACATAATATAGTGCACCTGAGAGAGGGCCATGGCCTCATGGGGAAGGGCCAGGGAAGAGATAGGGGAGACCAGGAGATGCTGGGGATAAATAAGGGCATAATATAGTGCACCTGAGAGAGGGCCATGGCCTCATGGGGAAGGGCCAGGGAAGAGATAGGGGAGACCAGGAGATGCTGGGGATAAATAGGGGCATAATATAGTGCACCTGAGAGAGGGCCATGGCCTCATGGGGAAGGGCCAGGGAAGAGATAGGGGAGGCCAGGAGATGCTGGGGATAAATAGGGACATAATATAGTGCACCTGAGAGAGGGCCATGGCCTCATGGGGAAGGGCCAGGGAAGAGATAGAAGAGGCCATTAGATGCTGGGGATAAATAGGGACATAATATAGTGCACCTGAGAGAGGGTCATGGCCTCATGGGAAGGGGCCAGGGAAGAGATAGGGGAGGACAGGAGATGCTGGGGATAAGTAGGGACATAATATAGTGCACCTGAGAGAGGGTCATGGCTTCATGGGAAGGGGCCAGGGAAGAGATAGGAGATGCTGGGGATAAATAGGGAGATAATATAGTGCACCTGAGAGAGGGCCATGGCCTCATGGGGAAGGGCCAGGGAAGAGATAGGGGAGACCAGGAGATGCTGGGGATAAATAGGGGCATAATATAGTGCACCTGAGAGAGGGCCATGGCCTCATGGGGAAGGGCCAGGGAAGAGATAGGGGAGGCCAGGAGATGCTGGGGATAAATAGGGACATAATATAGTGCACCTGAGGGAGGCCCATGGCCTCATGGGGAAGGGCCAGGGAAGAGATAGGGGAGGCCAGGAGATGCTGGGGATAAATAGGGACATAATATAGTGCACTTGAGGGAGGCCCATGGCCTCATGGGGAAGGGCCAGGGAAGAGATAGGGGAGGCCAGGAGATGCTGGGGATAAATAGGGACATAATATAGTGCACCTGAGAGAGGGCCATGGCCTCATGGGGAAGGGCCAGGGAAGAGATAGGGGAGGCCAGGAGATGCTGGGGATAAATAGGGACATAATATAGTGCACCTGAGAGAGGACCATGGCCTCATGGAGAAGAGCCAGGGAAGAGATAGGGGAGGCCAGGATATGCTGGGGATAAATAGGGACATAATATAGTGCACCTGAGAGAGGGTCATGGCCTCATGGGAAGGGGCCAGGGAAGAGATAGGGGAGGACAGGAGATGCTGGGGATAAATAGGGACATAATATAGTGCACCTGAGAGAGGGTCATGGCCTCATGGGAAGGGGCCAGGGAAGAGATAGGAGACGCCAGGAGATGCTGGGGATAAATAGGGACATAATATAGTGCAACTGAGAGAGGGCCATGGCCTCATGGGGAAGGGCCAGGGAAGAGATAGGGGAGACCAGGAGATGCTGGGGATAAATAGGGGCATAATATAGTGCACCTGAGAGAGGGCCATGGCCTCATGGGGAAGGGCCAGGGAAGAGATAGGGGAGGCCAGAGATGCTGGGGATAAATAGGGACATAATATAGTGCACCTGAGAGAGGGCCATGGCCTCATGGGGAAGGGCCAGGGAAGAGATAGGGGAGGCCAGGAGATGCTGGGGATAATTAGGGACATAATATAGTGCACCTGAGAGAGGGCCATGGCCTCATGGGGAAGGGCCAGGGAAGAGATAGGGGAGGCCATTAGATGCTGGGGATAAATAGGGACATAATATAGTGCACCTGAGAGAGGGCCATGGCCTCATGGGGAAGGGCCAGGGAAGAGATAGGGGAGGCCAGGAGATGCTGGGGATAAATAGGGACATAATATAGTGCACCTGAGAGAGGGCCATGGCCTCATGGGGAAGGGCCAGGGAAGAGATGGGGAGGCCAGGAGATGCTGGGAATAAATAGGGACATAATTTAGTGCACCTGAGAGAGGGCCATGGCCTCATGGGGAAGGGCCAGGGAAGAGATAGGGGAGGCCAGGAGATGCTGGGGATAAATAGGGACATAATATAGTGCACCTGAGAGAGGGTCATGGCCTCATGGGAAGGGGCCAGGGAAGAGATAGGGGAGGACAGGAGATGCTGGGGATAAATAGGGACATAATATAGTGCACCTGAGAGAGGGTCATGGCCTCATGGGAAGGGGCCAGGGAAGAGATAGGGGAGGACAGGAGATGCTGGGGATAAATAGGGACATAATATAGTGCACCTGAGAGAGGGTCATGGCCTCATGGGAAGGGGCCAGGGAAGAGATAGGAGATGCTGGGGATAAATAGGGACATAATATAGTGCACCTGAGAGAGGGCCATGGCCTCATGGGGAAGGGCCAGGGAAGAGATAGGGGAGACCAGGAGATGCTGGGGATAAATAGGGACATAATATAGTGCACCTGAGAGAGGGCCATGGCCTCATGGGGAAGGGCCAGGGAAGAGATAGGGGAGGCCAGGAGATGCTGGGGATAAATAGGGACATAATATAGTGCACCTGAGAGAGGACCATGGCCTCATGGGGAAGGGCCAGGGAAGAGATAGGGGAGGCCAGGAGATGCTGGGGATAAATAGGGACATAATATAGTGCACCTGAGAGAGGGCCATTGCCTCATGGGGAAGGGCCAGCGAAGAGATAGGGGAGGCCAGGAGATGCTGGGGATAAATAGGGACAGAATATAGTGCACCTGAGAGAGGGCCATGGCCTCATGGGGAAGGGCCAGGGAAGAGATAGGGGAGGCCAGGAGATGCTGGGGATAAATAGGGACATAATATAGTGCACCTGAGAGAGGACCATGGCCTCATGGAGAAGAGCCAGGGAAGAGATAGGGGAGGCCAGGATATGCTGGGGATAAATAGGGACATAATATAGTGCACCTGAGAGAGGGTCATGGCCTCATGGGAAGGGGCCAGGGAAGAGATAGGGGAGGACAGGAGATGCTGGGGATAAATAGGGACATAATATAGTGCACCTGAGAGAGGGTCATGGCCTCATGGGAAGGGGCCAGGGAAGAGATAGGAGACGCCAGGAGATGCTGGGGATAAATAGGGACATAATATAGTGCAACTGAGAGAGTGCCATGGCCTCATGGGGAAGGGCCAGGGAAGAGATAGGGGAGACCAGGAGATGCTGGGGATAAATAGGGGCATAATATAGTGCACCTGAGAGAGGGCCATGGCCTCATGGGGAAGGGCCAGGGAAGAGATAGGGGAGGCCAGGAGATGCTGGGGATAATTAGGGACATAATATAGTGCACCTGAGAGAGGGCCATGGCCTCATAGGGAAGGGCCAGGGAAGAGATAGGGGAGGCCATTAGATGCTGGGGATAAATAGGGACATAATATAGTGCACCTGAGAGAGGGCCATGGCCTCATGGGGAAGGGCCAGGGAAGAGATAGGGGAGGCCAGGAGATGCTGGGGATAAATAGGGGCATAATATAGTGCACCTGAGAGAGGGCCATGGCCTCATGGGGAAGGGCCAGGGAAGAGATAGGGGAGGCCAGGAGATGCTGGGAATAAATAGGGACATAATTTAGTGCACCTGAGAGAGGGCCATGGCCTCATGGGGAAGGGCCAGGGAAGAGATAGGGGAGGCCAGGAGATCCTGGGGATAAATAGGGACATAATATAGTGCACCTGAGAGAGGACCATGGCCTCATGGAGAAGAGCCAGGGAAGAGATAGGGGAGGCCAGGAGATGCTGGGGATAAATAGGGACATAATATAGTGCACCTGAGAGAGGGTCATGGCCTCATGGGAAGGGGCCAGGGAAGAGATAGGGGAGGACAGGAGATGCTGGGGATAAATAGGGACATAATATAGTGCACCTGAGAGAGGGTCATGGCCTCATGGGAAGGGGCCAGGGAAGAGATAGGGGAGGACAGGAGATGCTGGGGATAAATAGGGACATAATATAGTGCACCTGAGAGAGGGTCATGGCCTCATGGGAAGGGGCCAGGGAAGAGATAGGAGATGCTGGGGATAAATAGGGACATAATATAGTGCACCTGAGAGAGGGCCATGGCCTCATGGGGAAGGGCCAGGGAAGAGATAGGGGAGGCCAGGAGATGCTGGGAATAAATAGGGACATAATATAGTGCACCTGAGAGAGGGCCATGGCCTCATGGGGAAGGGCCAGGGAAGAGATAGGGGAGGCCAGGAGATGCTGGGGATAAATAGGGACATAATATAGTGCACCTGAGAGAGGACCATGGCCTCATGGAGAAGAGCCAGGGAAGAGATAGGGGAGGCCAGGAGATGCTGGGGATAAATAGGGACATAATATAGTGCACCTGAGAGAGGGTCATGGCCTCATGGGAAGGGGCCAGGGAAGAGATAGGGGAGGACAGGAGATGCTGGGGATAAATAGGGACATAATATAGTGCACCTGAGAGAGGGTCATGGCCTCATGGGAAGGGGCCAGGGAAGAGATAGGGGAGGACAGGAGATGCTGGGGATAAATAGGGACATAATATAGTGCACCTGAGAGAAGGTCATGGCCTCATGGGAAGGGGCCAGGGAAGAGATAGGAGATGCTGGGGATAAATAGGGACATAATATAGTGCACCTGAGAGAGGGCCATGGCCTCATGGGGAAGGGCCAGGGAAGAGATAGGGGAGACCAGGAGATGCTGGGGATAAATAGGGGCATAATATAGTGCACCTGAGAGAGGGCCATGGCCTCATGGGGAAGGGCCAGGGAAGAGATAGGGGAGGCCAGGAGATGCTGGGGATAAATAGGGACATAATATAGTGCACCTGAGAGAGGGCCATGGCCTCATGGGGAATGGCCAGGGAAGAGATAGGGGAGGCCAGGAGATGCTGGGGATAAATAGGGACACAATATAGTGCACCTGAGAGAGGGCCATGGCCTCATGGGGAAGGGCCAGGGAAGAGATAGGGGAGGCCTTTAGATGCTGGGGATAAATAGGGACATAATATAGTGCACCTGAGAGAGGGCCATGGCCTCATGGGGAAGGGCCAGGGAAGAGATAGGGGAGGCCAGGAGATGCTGGGGATAAATAGGGACATAATATAGTGGACCTGAGAGAGGGCCATGGCCTCATGGGGAAGGGCCAGGGAAGAGATAGGGGAGGCCAGGAGATGCTGGGGATAAATAGGGACATAATATAGTGGACCTGAGGGAGGCCCATGGCCTCATGGGGAAGGGCCAGGGAAGAGATAGGGGAGGCCAGGAGATGCTGGGGATAAATAGGGACATAATATAGTGCACCTGAGAGAGGGCCATGGCCTCATGGGGAAGGGCCAGGGAAGAGATAGGGGAGGCCAGGAGATGCTGGGGATAAATAGGGACATAATATAGTGCACCTGAGAGAGGACCATGGCCTCATGGAGAAGAGCCAGGGAAGAGATAGGAGAGGCCAGGAGATGCTGGGGATAAATAGGGACATAATATAGTGCACCTGAGAGAGGGTCATGGCCTCATGGGAAGGGGCCAGGGAAGAGATAGGGGAGGACAGGAGATGCTGGGGATAAATAGGGACATAATATAGTGCACCTGAGAGAGGGTCATGGCCTCATGGGAAGGGGCCAGGGAAGAGATAGGATACGCCAGGAGATGCTGGGGATAAATAGGGACATAATATAGTGCAACTGAGAGAGGGCCATGGCCTCATGGGGAAGGGCCAGGGAAGAGATAGGGGAGACCAGGAGATGCTGGGGATAAATAGGGGCATAATATAGTGCACCTGAGAGAGGGCCATGGCCTCATGGGGAAGGGCCAGGGAAGAGATAGGGGAGGCCAGGAGATGCTTTGGATAAATAGGGACATAATATAGTGCACCTGAGAGAGGGCCATGGCCTCATGGGGAAGGGCCAGGGAAGAGATAGGGGAGGCCAGGAGATGCTGGGGATAAATAGGGACATAATAAAGTGCACCTGAGAGAGGGCCATGGCCTCATGGGGAAGGGCCAGGGAAGAGATAGGGGAGGCCATTAGATGCTGGGGATAAATAGGGACATAATATAGTGCACCTGAGAGAGGGCCATGGCCTCACGGGGAAGGGCCAGGGAAGAGATAGGGGAGGCCAGGAGATGCTGGGGATAAATAGGGACATAATATAGTGCACCTGAGAGAGGGCCATGGCCTCATGGGGAAGGGCCAGGGAAGAGATAGGGGAGGCCAGGAGATGCTGGGAATAAATAGGGACATAATATAGTGCACCTGAGAGAGGGCCATGGCCTCATGGATAAGGGCCAGGGAAGAGATAGGGGAGGCCAGGAGATGCTGGGGATAAATAGGGACATAATATAGTGCACCTGAGAGAGGGCCATGGCCTCATGGGAAGGGGCCAGGGAAGAGATAGGGGAGGACAGGAGATGCTGGGGATAAATAGGGACATAATATAGTGCACCTGAGAGAGGGTAATGGCCTCATGGGAAGGGGCCAGGGAAGAGATAGGAGACGCCAGGAGATGCTGGGGATAAATAGGGACATAATATAGTGCACCTGAGAGAGGACCATGGCCTCATGGAGAAGAGCCAGGGAAGAGAAAGGGGAGGCCAGGAGATGCTGGGGATAAATAGGGACATAATATAGTGCACCTGAGAGAGGGTCATGGCCTCATGGGAAGGGGCCAGGGAAGAGATAGGGGAGGCCAGGAGATGCTGGGGATAAATAGGGACATAATATAGTGCACCTGAGAGAGGGCCATGGCCTCATGGGGAAGGGCCAGGGAAGAGATAGAAGAGGCCATTAGATGCTGGGGATAAATAGGGACATAATATAGTGCACCTGAGAGAGGGTCATGGCCTCATGGGAAGGGGCCAGGGAAGAGATAGGGGAGGACAGGAGATGCTGGGGATAAGTAGGGACATAATATAGTGCACCTGAGAGAGGGTCATGGCTTCATGGGAAGGGGCCAGGGAAGAGATAGGAGATGCTGGGGATAAATAGGGAGATAATATAGTGCACCTGAGAGAGGGCCATGGCCTCATGGGGAAGGGCCAGGGAAGAGATAGGGGAGACCAGGAGATGCTGGGGATAAATAGGGGCATAATATAGTGCACCTGAGAGAGGGCCATGGCCTCATGGGGAAGGGCCAGGGAAGAGATAGGGGAGGCCAGGAGATGCTGGGGATAAATAGGGACATAATATAGTGCACCTGAGGGAGGCCCATGGCCTCATGGGGAAGGGCCAGGGAAGAGATAGGGGAGGCCAGGAGATGCTGGGGATAAATAGGGACATAATATAGTGCACTTGAGGGAGGCCCATGGCCTCATGGGGAAGGGCCAGGGAAGAGATAGGGGAGGCCAGGAGATGCTGGGGATAAATAGGGACATAATATAGTGCACCTGAGAGAGGGCCATGGCCTCATGGGGAAGGGCCAGGGAAGAGATAGGGGAGGCCAGGAGATGCTGGGGATAAATAGGGACATAATATAGTGCACCTGAGAGAGGACCATGGCCTCATGGAGAAGAGCCAGGGAAGAGATAGGGGGCCAGGGAAGAGATAGGGGAGGCCAGGAGATGCTGGGGATAAATAGGGACATAATATAGTGCACCTGAGAGAGGGTCATGGCCTCATGGGAAGGGGCCAGGGAAGAGATAGGGGAGGACAGGAGATGCTGGGGATAAATAGGGACATAATATAGTGCACCTGAGAGAGGGTCATGGCCTCATGGGAAGGGGCCAGGGAAGAGATAGGGGAGGACAGGAGATGCTGGGGATAAGTAGGGACATAATATAGTGCACCTGAGAGAGGGTCATGGCTTCAAGGGAAGGGGCCAGGGAAGAGATAGGAGATGCTGGGGATAAATAGGGACATAATATAGTGCACCTGAGAGAGGGCCATGGCCTCATGGGGGAAGGGCGAGGAAAGAAATAGGGGAGACCAGGAGATGCTGGGGATAAATAGGGGCATAATATAGTGCACCTGAGAGAGGGCCATGGCCTCATGGGGAAGGGCCAGGGAAGAGATAGGGGAGGCCAGGAGATGCTGGGGATAAATAGGGACATAATATAGTGCACCTGAGGGAGGCCCATGGCCTCATGGGGAAGGGGCCAGGGAAGAGATAGGGGAGGCCAGGAGATGCTGGGGATAAATAGGGACATAATATAGTGCACATGAGGGAGGCCCGTGGCCTCATGGGGAAGGGCCAGGGAAGAGATAGGGGAGGCCAGGAGATGCTGGGGATAAATAGGGACATAATATAGTGCATCTGAGAGAGGGCCATGGCCTCATGGGGAAGGGCCAGGGAAGAGATAGGGGAGGCCAGGAGATGCTGGGGATAAATATGGACATAATATAGTGCACCTGAGAGAGGACCATGGCCTCATGGAGAAGAGCCAGGGAAGAGATAGGGGAGGCCAGGATATGCTGGGGATAAATAGGGACATAATATAATGCACCTGAGAGAGGGTCATGGCCTCATGGGAAGGGGCCAGGGAAGAGATAGGGGAGGACAGGAGATGCTGTGGGGATAAATAGGGACATAATATAGTGCACCTGAGAGAGGGTCATGGCCTCATGGGAAGGGGCCAGGGAAGAGATAGGAGACGCCAGGAGATGCTGGGGATAAATAGGGACATAATATAGGTCAACTGAGAGAGGGCCATGGCCTCATGGGGAAGGGCCAGGGAAGAGATAGGGGAGACCAGGAGATGCTGGGATAAATAGGGGCATAATATAGTGCACCTGAGAGAGGGCCATGGCCTTATGGGGAAGGGCCAGGGAAGAGATAGGGGAGGCCAGGAGATGCTGGGGATAAATAGGGACATAATATAGTGCACCTGAGAGAGGGCCCATGGCCTCATGGGGAAGGGCCAGGGAAGAGATAGGGGAGGCCAGGAGATGCTGGGGATAATTAGGGACATAATATAGTGCACCTGAGAGAGGGCCATGGCCTCATGGGGAAGGGCCAGGGAAGAGATAGGGGAGGCCATTAGATGCTGGGGATAAATAGGGACATAATATAGTGCACCTGAGAGAGGGCCATGGCCTCATGGGGAAGGGCCAGGGAAGAGATAGGGGAGGCCAGGAGATGCTGGGGATAAATAGGGACATAATATAGTGCACCTGAGAGAGGGCCATGGCCTCATGGGGAAGGGCCAGGGAAGAGATAGGGGAGGCCAGGAGATGCTGGGAATAAATAGGGACATAATTTAGTGCACCTGAGAGAGGGCCATGGCCTCATGGGGAAGGGCCAGGGAAGAGATAGGGGAGGCCAGGAGATGCTGGGGATAAATAGGGACATAATATAGTGCACCTGAGAGAGGACCATGGCCTCATGGAGAAGAGCCAGGGAAGAGATAGGGGAGGCCAGGAGATGCTGGGGATAAATAGGGACATAATATAGTGCACCTGAGAGAGGGTCATGGCCTCATGGGAAGGGGCCAGGGAAGAGATAGGGGAGGACAGGAGATGCTGGGGATAAATAGGGACATAATATAGTGCACCTGAGAGAGGGTCATGGCCTCATGGGAAGGGGCCAGGGAAGAGATAGGGGAGGACAGGAGATGCTGGGGATAAATAGGGACATAATATAGTGCACCTGAGAGAGGGTCATGGCCTCATGGGAAGGGGCCAGGGAAGAGATAGGAGATGCTGGAGATAAATAGGGACATAATATAGTGCACCTGAGAGAGGGCCATGGCCTCATGGGGAAGGGCCAGGGAAGAGATAGGGGAGACCAGGAGATGCTGGGGATAAATAGGGACATAATATAGTGCACCTGAGAGAGGGCCATGGCCTCATGGGGAAGGGCCAGGGAAGAGATAGGGGAGACCAGGAGATGCTGGGGATAAATAGGGGCATAATATAGTGCACCTGAGAGAGGGCCATGGCCTCATGGGGAAGGGCCAGGGAAGAGATAGGGGAGACCAGGAGATGCTGGGGATAAATAGGGGCATAATATAGTGCACCTGAGAGAGGGCCATGGCCTCATGGGGAAGGGCCAGGGAAGAGATAGGGGAGGCCAGGAGATGCTGGGGATAAATAGGGACATAATATAGTGCACCTGAGAGAGGGCCATGGCCTCATGGGGAAGGGCCAGGGAAGAGATAGAAGAGGCCATTAGATGCTGGGGATAAATAGGGACATAATATAGTGCACCTGAGAGAGGGTCATGGCCTCATGGGAAGGGGCCAGGGAAGAGATAGGGGAGGACAGGAGATGCTGGGGATAAGTAGGGACATAATATAGTGCACCTGAGAGAGGGCCATGGCCTCATGGGGAAGGGCCAGGGAAGAGATAGGGGAGGCCAGGAGATGCTGGGGATAAATAGGGACATAATATAGTGCACCTGAGAGAGGACCATGGCCTCATGGAGAAGAGCCAGGGAAGAGATAGGGGAGGCCAGGATATGCTGGGGATAAATAGGGACATAATATAGTGCACCTGAGAGAGGGTCATGGCCTCATGGGAAGGGGCCAGGGAAGAGATAGGGGAGGACAGGAGATGCTGGGGATAAATAGGGACATAATATAGTGCACCTGAGAGAGGGTCATGGCCTCATGGGAAGGGGCCAGGGAAGAGATAGGAGACGCCAGGAGATGCTGGGGATAAATAGGGACATAATATAGTGCAACTGAGAGAGGGCCATGGCCTCATGGGGAAGGGCCAGGGAAGAGATAGGGGAGACCAGGAGATGCTGGGGATAAATAGGGGCATAATATAGTGCACCTGAGAGAGGGCCATGGCCTCATGGGGAAGGGCGAGGGAAGAGATAGGGGAGGCCAGAGATGCTGGGGATAAATAGGGACATAATATAGTGCACCTGAGAGAGGGCCATGGCCTCATGGGGAAGGGCCAGGGAAGAGATAGGGGAGGCCAGGAGATGCTGGGGATAATTAGGGACATAATATAGTGCACCTGAGAGAGGGCCATGGCCTCATGGGGAAGGGCCAGGGAAGAGATAGGGGAGGCCATTAGATGCTGGGGATAAATAGGGACATAATATAGTGCACCTGAGAGAGGGCCATGGCCTCATGGGGAAGGGCCAGGGAAGAGATAGGGGAGGCCAGGAGATGCTGGGGATAAATAGGGACATAATATAGTGCACCTGAGAGAGGGCCATGGCCTCATGGGGAAGGGCCAGGGAAGAGATAGGGGAGGCCAGGAGATGCTGGGAATAAATAGGGACATAATTTAGTGCACCTGAGAGAGGGTCATGGCCTCATGGGAAGGGGCCAGGGAAGAGATAGGAGATGCCAGGAAATGCTGGGGATAAATAGGGACATAATATAGTGCAACTGAGAGAGGGCCATGGCCTCATGGGGAAGGGCCAGGGAAGAGATAGGGGAGACCAGGAGATGCTGGGGATAAATAGGGGCATAATATAGTGCACCTGAGACAGGGCCATGGCCTCATGGGGAAGGGCCAGGGAAGAGATAGGGGAGGCCAGGAGATGCTGGGGATAAATAGGGACATAATATAGTGCACCTGAGAGAGGGCCATGGCCTCATGGGGAAGGGCCAGGGAAGAGATAGGGGAGGCCAGGAGATGCTGGGGATAAATAGGGACATAATATAGTGCACCTGAGAGAGGACCATGGCCTCATGGAGAAGGGCCAGGGAAGAGATATGGGAGGCCATTAGATGCTGGGGATAAATAGGGACATAATATAGTGCACCTGAGAGAGGGCCATGGCCTCATGGGGAAGGGGCAGGGAAGAGATAGGGGAGGCCAGGAGATGCTGGGGATAAATAGGGACATAATATAGTGCACCTGAGAGAGGGCCATGGCCTCATGGGGAAGGGCCAGGGAAGAGATAGGGGAGGCCAGGAGATGCTGGGAATAAATAGGGACATAATATAGTGCACCTGAGAGAGGGCCATGGCCTCATGGGGAAGGGCCAGGGAAGAGATAGGGGAGGCCAGGAGATGCTGGGGATAAATAGGGACATAATATAGTGCACCTGAGAGAGGACCATGGCCTCATGGAGAAGAGCCAGGGAAGAGATAGGGGAGGCCAGGAGATGCTGGGGATAAATAGGGACATAATATAGTGCACCTGAGAGAGGGTCATGGCCTCATGGGAAGGGGCCAGGGAAGAGATAGGGGAGGACAGGAGATGCTGGGGATAAATAGGGACATAATATAGTGCACCTGAGAGAGGGTCATGGCCTCATGGGAAGGGGCCAGGGAAGAGATAGGGGAGGACAGGAGATGCTGGGGATAAATAGGGACATAATATAGTGCACCTGAGAGAAGGTCATGGCCTCATGGGAAGGGGCCAGGGAAGAGATAGGAGATGCTGGGGATAAATAGGGACATAATATAGTGCACCTGAGAGAGGGCCATGGCCTCATGGGGAAGGGCCAGGGAAGAGATAGGGGAGACCAGGAGATGCTGGGGATAAATAGGGGCATAATATAGTGCACCTGAGAGAGGGCCATGGCCTCATGGGGAAGGGCCAGGGAAGAGATAGGGGAGGCCAGGAGATGCTGGGGATAAATAGGGACATAATATAGTGCACCTGAGAGAGGGCCATGGCCTCATGGGGAATGGCCAGGGAAGAGATAGGGGAGGCCAGGAGATGCTGGGGATAAATAGGGACACAATATAGTGCACCTGAGAGAGGGCCATGGCCTCATGGGGAAGGGCCAGGGAAGAGATAGGGGAGGCCTTTAGATGCTGGGGATAAATAGGGACATAATATAGTGCACCTGAGAGAGGGCCATGGCCTCATGGGGAAGGGCCAGGGAAGAGATAGGGGAGGCCAGGAGATGCTGGGGATAAATAGGGACATAATATAGTGGACCTGAGAGAGGGCCATGGCCTCATGGGGAAGGGCCAGGGAAGAGATAGGGGAGGCCAGGAGATGCTGGGGATAAATAGGGACATAATATAGTGGACCTGAGGGAGGCCCATGGCCTCATGGGGAAGGGCCAGGGAAGAGATAGGGGAGGCCAGGAGATGCTGGGGATATATAGGGACATAATATAGTGCACCTGAGAGAGGGCCATGGCCTCATGGGGAAGGGCCAGGGAAGAGATAGGGGAGGCCAGGAGATGCTGGGGATAAATAGGGACATAATATAGTGCACCTGAGAGAGGACCATGGCCTCATGGAGAAGAGCCAGGGAAGAGATAGGAGAGGCCAGGAGATGCTGGGGATAAATAGGGACATAATATAGTGCACCTGAGAGAGGGTCATGGCCTCATGAGAAGGGGCCAGGGAAGAGATAGGGGAGGACAGGAGATGCTGGGGATAAATAGGGACATAATATAGTGCACCTGAGAGAGGGTCATGGCCTCATGGGAAGGGGCCAGGGAAGAGATAGGATACGCCAGGAGATGCTGGGGATAAATAGGGACATAATATAGTGCAACTGAGAGAGGGCCATGGCCTCATGGGGAAGGGCCAGGGAAGAGATAGGGGAGACCAGGAGATGCTGGGGATAAATAGGGGCATAATATAGTGCACCTGAGAGAGGGCCATGGCCTCATGGGGAAGGGCCAGGGAAGAGATAGGGGAGGCCAGGAGATGCTTTGGATAAATAGGGACATAATATAGTGCACCTGAGAGAGGGCCATGGCCTCATGGGTAAGGGCCAGGGAAGAGATAGGGGAGGCCAGGAGATGCTGGGGATAAATAGGGACATAATAAAGTGCACCTGAGAGAGGGCCATGGCCTCATGGGGAAGGGCCAGGGAAGAGATAGGGGAGGCCATTAGATGCTGGGGATAAATAGGGACATAATATAGTGCACCTGAGAGAGGGCCATGGCCTCACGGGGAAGGGCCAGGGAAGAGATAGGGGAGGCCAGGAGATGCTGGGGATAAATAGGGACATAATATAGTGCACCTGAGAGAGGGCCATGGCCTCATGGGGAAGGGCCAGGGAAGAGATAGGGGAGGCCAGGAGATGCTGGGAATAAATAGGGACATAATATAGTGCACCTGAGAGAGGGCCATGGCCTCATGGATAAGGGCCAGGGAAGAGATAGGGGAGGCCAGGAGATGCTGGGGATAAATAGGGACATAATATAGTGCACCTGAGAGAGGGCCATGGCCTCATGGGGAAGGGCCAGGGAAGAGATAGGGGAGGCCAAGAGATGCTGGGAATAAATAGGGACATAATATAGTGCACCTGAGAGAGGGCCATGGCCTCATGGGGAAGGGCCAGGGAAGAGATAGGGGAGGCCAGGAGATGCTGGGGATAAATAGGGACATAATATAGTGCACCTGAGAGAGGACCATGGCCTCATGGAGAAGAGCCAGGGAAGAGAAAGGGGAGGCCAGGAGATGCTGGGGATAAATAGGGACATAATATAGTGCACCTGAGAGAGGGTCATGGCCTCATGGGAAGGGGCCAGGGAAGAGATAGGGGAGAACAGGAGATGCTGGGGATAAATAGGGACATAATATAGTGCACCTGAGAGAGGGTAATGGCCTCATGGGAAGGGGCCAGGGAAGAGATAGGAGACGCCAGGAGATGCTGGGGATAAATAGGGACATAATATAGTGCAACTGAGAGAGGGCCATGGCCTCATGGGGAAGGGCCAGGGAAGAGATAGGGGAGACCAGGAGATGCTGGGGATAAATAGGGGCATAATATAGTGCACCTGAGAGAGGGCCATGGCCTCATGGGGAAGGGCCAGGGAAGAGATAGGGGAGGCCAGGAGATGCTTTGGATAAATAGGGACATAATATAGTGCACCTGAGAGAGGGCCATGGCCTCATGGGGAAGGGCCAGGGAAGAGATAGGGGAGGCCAGGAGATGCTGGGGATAAATAGGGACATAATATAGTGCACCTGAGAGAGGGCCATGGCCTCATGGGGAAGGGCCAGGGAAGAGATAGGGGAGGCCATTAGATGCTGGGGATAAATAGGGACATAATATAGTGCAACTGAGAGAGGGCCATGGCCTCATGGGGAAGGGCCAGGGAAGAGATAGGGGAGGCCAGGAGATGCTGGGGAAAAATAGGGACATAATATAGTGCACCTGAGAGAGGGCCATGGCCTCATGGGGAAGGGCCAGGGAAGAGATAGGGGAGGCCAGGAGATGCTGGGAATAAATAGGGACATAATATAGTGCACCTGAGAGAGGGCCATGGCCTCATGGGGAAGGGCCAGGGAAGAGATAGGGGAGGCCAGGAGATGCTGGGGATAAATAGGGACATAATATAGTGCACCTGAGAGAGGACCATGGCCTCATGGAGAAGAGCCAGGGAAGAGATAGGGGAGGCCAGGAGATGCTGGGGATAAATAGGGACATAATATAGTGCACCTGAGAGAGGGTCATGGCCTCATGGGAAGGGGCCAGGGAAGAGATAGGGGAGGACAGGAGATGCTGGGGATAAATAGGGACATAATATAGTGCACCTGAGAGAGGGTCATGGCCTCATGGAAAGGGGCCAGGGAAGAGATAGGGGAGGACAGGAGATGCTGGGGATAAGTAGGGACATAATATAGTGCACCTGAGAGAGGGTCATGGCTTCAAGGGAAGGGGCCAGGGAAGAGATAGGAGATGCTGGGGATAAATAGGGACATAATATAGTGCACCTGAGAGAGGGCCATGGCCTCATGGGGAAGGGCGAGGGAAGAGATAGGGGAGACCAGGAGATGCTGGGGATAAATAGGGGCATAATATAGTGCACCTGAGAGAGGGCCATGGCCTCATGGGGAAGGGCCAGGGAAGAGATAGGGGAGGCCAGGAGATGCTGGGGATAAATAGGGACATAATATAGTGCACCTGAGGGAGGCCCATGGCCTCATGGGGAAGGGCCAGGGAAGAGAAAGGGGAGGCCAGGAGATGCTGGGGATAAATAGGGACATAATATAGTGCACATGAGGGAGGCCCATGGCCTCATGGGGAAGGGCCAGGGAAGAGATAGGGGAGGCCAGGAGATGCTGGGGATAAATAGGGACATAATATAGTGCATCTGAGAGAGGGCCATGGCCTCATGGGGAAGGGCCAGGGAAGAGATAGGGGAGGCCAGGAGATGCTGGGGATAAATATGGACATAACATAGTGCACCTGAGAGAGGACCATGGCCTCATGGAGAAGAGCCAGGGAAGAGATAGGGGAGGCCAGGATATGCTGGGGATAAATAGGGACATAATATAATGCACCTGAGAGAGGGTCATGGCCTCATGGGAAGGGGCCAGGGAAGAGATAGGGGAGGACAGGAGATGCTGGGGATAAATAGGGACATAATATAGTGCACCTGAGAGAGGGTCATGGCCTCATGGGAAGGGGCCAGGGAAGAGATAGGAGACGCCAGGAGATGCTGGGGATAAATAGGGACATAATATAGTGCAACTGAGAGAGGGCCATGGCCTCATGGGGAAGGGCCAGGGAAGAGATAGGGGAGACCAGGAGATGCTGGGGATAAATAGGGGCATAATATAGTGCACCTGAGAGAGGGCCATGGCCTTATGGGGAAGGGCCAGGGAAGAGATAGGGGAGGCCAGGAGATGCTGGGGATAAATAGGGACATAATATAGTGCACCTGAGAGAGGGCCATGGCCTCATGGGGAAGGGCCAGGGAAGAGATAGGGGAGGCCAGGAGATGCTGGGGATAATTAGGGACATAATATAGTGCACCTGAGAGAGGGCCATGGCCTCATGGGGAAGGGCCAGGGAAGAGATAGGGGAGGCCATTAGATGCTGGGGATAAATAGGGACATAATATAGTGCACCTGAGAGAGGGCCATGGCCTCATGGGGAAGGGCCAGGGAAGAGATAGGGGAGGCCAGGAGATGCTGGGGATAAATAGGGACATAATATAGTGCACCTGAGAGAGGGCCATGGCCTCATGGGGAAGGGCCAGGGAAGAGATAGGGGAGGCCAGGAGATGCTGGGAATAAATAGGGACATAATTTAGTGCACCTGAGAGAGGGCCATGGCCTCATGGGGAAGGGCCAGGGAAGAGATAGGGGAGGCCAGGAGATGCTGGGGATAAATAGGGACATAATATAGTGCACCTGAGAGAGGACCATGGCCTCATGGAGAAGAGCCAGGGAAGAGATAGGGGAGGCCAGGAGATGCTGGGGATAAATAGGGACATAATATAGTGCACCTGAGAGAGGGTCATGGCCTCATGGGAAGGGGCCAGGGAAGAGATAGGGGAGGACAGGAGATGCTGGGGATAAATAGGGACATAATATAGTGCACCTGAGAGAGGGTCATGGCCTCATGGGAAGGGGCCAGGGAAGAGATAGGGGAGGACAGGAGATGCTGGGGATAAATAGGGACATAATATAGTGCACCTGAGAGAGGGTCATGGCCTCATGGGAAGGGGCCAGGGAAGAGATAGGAGATGCTGGAGATAAATAGGGACATAATATAGTGCACCTGAGAGAGGGCCATGGCCTCATGGGGAAGGGCCAGGGAAGAGATAGGGGAGACCAGGAGATGCTGGGGATAAATAGGGACATAATATAGTGCACCTGAGAGAGGGCCATGGCCTCATGGGGAAGGGCCAGGGAAGAGATAGGGGAGACCAGGAGATGCTGGGGATAAATAGGGGCATAATATAGTGCACCTGAGAGAGGGCCATGGCCTCATGGGGAAGGGCCAGGGAAGAGATAGGGGAGACCAGGAGATGCTGGGGATAAATAGGGGCATAATATAGTGCACCTGAGAGAGGGCCATGGCCTCATGGGGAAGGGCCAGGGAAGAGATAGGGGAGGCCAGGAGATGCTGGGGATAAATAGGGACATAATATAGTGCACCTGAGAGAGGGCCATGGCCTCATGGGGAAGGGCCAGGGAATAGATAGAAGAGGCCATTAGATGCTGGGGATAAATAGGGACATAATATAGTGCACCTGAGAGAGGGTCATGGCCTCATGGGAAGGGGCCAGGGAAGAGATAGGGGAGGACAGGAGATGCTGGGGATAAGTAGGGACATAATATAGTGCACCTGAGAGAGGGTCATGGCTTCATGGGAAGGGGCCAGGGAAGAGATAGGAGATGCTGGGGATAAATAGGGAGATAATATAGTGCACCTGAGAGAGGGCCATGGCCTCATGGGGAAGGGCCAGGGAAGAGATAGGGGAGACCAGGAGATGCTGGGGATAAATAGGGGCATAATATAGTGCACCTGAGAGAGGGCCATGGCCTCATGGGGAAGGGCCAGGGAAGAGATAGGGGAGGCCAGGAGATGCTGGGGATAAATAGGGACATAATATAGTGCACCTGAGGGAGGCCCATGGCCTCATGGGGAAGGGCCAGGGAAGAGATAGGGGAGGCCAGGAGATGCTGGGGATAAATAGGGACATAATATAGTGCACTTGAGGGAGGCCCATGGCCTCATGGGGAAGGGCCAGGGAAGAGATAGGGGAGGCCAGGAGATGCTGGGGATAAATAGGGACATAATATAGTGCACCTGAGAGAGGGCCATGGCCTCATGGGGAAGGGCCAGGGAAGAGATAGGGGAGGCCAGGAGATGCTGGGGATAAATAGGGACATAATATAGTGCACCTGAGAGAGGACCATGGCCTCATGGAGAAGAGCCAGGGAAGAGATAGGGGAGGCCAGGATATGCTGGGGATAAATAGGGACATAATATAGTGCACCTGAGAGAGGGTCATGGCCTCATGGGAAGGGGCCAGGGAAGAGATAGGGGAGGACAGGAGATGCTGGGGATAAATAGGGACATAATATAGTGCACCTGAGAGAGGGTCATGGCCTCATGGGAAGGGGCCAGGGAAGAGATAGGAGACGCCAGGAGATGCTGGGGATAAATAGGGACATAATATAGTGCAACTGAGAGAGGGCCATGGCCTCATGGGGAAGGGCCAGGGAAGAGATAGGGGAGACCAGGAGATGCTGGGGATAAATAGGGGCATAATATAGTGCACCTGAGAGAGGGCCATGGCCTCATGGGGAAGGGCCAGGGAAGAGATAGGGGAGGCCAGAGATGCTGGGGATAAATAGGGACATAATATAGTGCACCTGAGAGAGGGCCATGGCCTCATGGGGAAGGGCCAGGGAAGAGATAGGGGAGGCCAGGAGATGCTGGGGATAATTAGGGACATAATATAGTGCACCTGAGAGAGGGCCATGGCCTCATGGGGAAGGGCCAGGGAAGAGATAGGGGAGGCCATTAGATGCTGGGGATAAATAGGGACATAATATAGTGCACCTGAGAGAGGGCCATGGCCTCATGGGGAAGGGCCAGGGAAGAGATAGGGGAGGCCAGGAGATGCTGGGGATAAATAGGGACATAATATAGTGCACCTGAGAGAGGGCCATGGCCTCATGGGGAAGGGCCAGGGAAGAGATGGGGAGGCCAGGAGATGCTGGGAATAAATAGGGACATAATTTAGTGCACCTGAGAGAGGGCCATGGCCTCATGGGGAAGGGCCAGGGAAGAGATAGGGGAGGCCAGGAGATGCTGGGGATAAATAGGGACATAATATAGTGCACCTGAGAGAGGGTCATGGCCTCATGGGAAGGGGCCAGGGAAGAGATAGGGGAGGACAGGAGATGCTGGGGATAAATAGGGACATAATATAGTGCACCTGAGAGAGGGTCATGGCCTCATGGGAAGGGGCCAGGGAAGAGATAGGGGAGGACAGGAGATGCTGGGGATAAATAGGGACATAATATAGTGCACCTGAGAGAGGGTCATGGCCTCATGGGAAGGGGCCAGGGAAGAGATAGGAGATGCTGGGGATAAATAGGGACATAATATAGTGCACCTGAGAGAGGGCCATGGCCTCATGGGGAAGGGCCAGGGAAGAGATAGGGGAGACCAGGAGATGCTGGGGATAAATAGGGACATAATATAGTGCACCTGAGAGAGGGCCATGGCCTCATGGGGAAGGGCCAGGGAAGAGATAGGGGAGGCCAGGAGATGCTGGGGATAAATAGGGACATAATATAGTGCACCTGAGAGAGGACCATGGCCTCATGGGGAAGGGCCAGGGAAGAGATAGGGGAGGCCAGGAGATGCTGGGGATAAATAGGGACATAATATAGTGCACCTGAGAGAGGGCCATTGCCTCATGGGGAAGGGCCAGCGAAGAGATAGGGGAGGCCAGGAGATGCTGGGGATAAATAGGGACAGAATATAGTGCACCTGAGAGAGGGCCATGGCCTCATGGGGAAGGGCCAGGGAAGAGATAGGGGAGGCCAGGAGATGCTGGGGATAAATAGGGACATAATATAGTGCACCTGAGAGAGGACCATGGCCTCATGGAGAAGAGCCAGGGAAGAGATAGGGGAGGCCAGGATATGCTGGGGATAAATAGGGACATAATATAGTGCACCTGAGAGAGGGTCATGGCCTCATGGGAAGGGGCCAGGGAAGAGATAGGGGAGGACAGGAGATGCTGGGGATAAATAGGGACATAATATAGTGCACCTGAGAGAGGGTCATGGCCTCATGGGAAGGGGCCAGGGAAGAGATAGGAGACGCCAGGAGATGCTGGGGATAAATAGGGACATAATATAGTGCAACTGAGAGAGGGCCATGGCCTCATGGGGAAGGGCCAGGGAAGAGATAGGGGAGACCAGGAGATGCTGGGGATAAATAGGGGCATAATATAGTGCACCTGAGAGAGGGCCATGGCCTCATGGGGAAGGGCCAGGGAAGAGATAGGGGAGGCCAGGAGATGCTGGGGATAATTAGGGACATAATATAGTGCACCTGAGAGAGGGCCATGGCCTCATAGGGAAGGGCCAGGGAAGAGATAGGGGAGGCCATTAGATGCTGGGGATAAATAGGGACATAATATAGTGCACCTGAGAGAGGGCCATGGCCTCATGGGGAAGGGCCAGGGAAGAGATAGGGGAGGCCAGGAGATGCTGGGGATAAATAGGGGCATAATATAGTGCACCTGAGAGAGGGCCATGGCCTCATGGGGAAGGGCCAGGGAAGAGATAGGGGAGGCCAGGAGATGCTGGGAATAAATAGGGACATAATTTAGTGCACCTGAGAGAGGGCCATGGCCTCATGGGGAAGGGCCAGGGAAGAGATAGGGGAGGCCAGGAGATCCTGGGGATAAATAGGGACATAATATAGTGCACCTGAGAGAGGACCATGGCCTCATGGAGAAGAGCCAGGGAAGAGATAGGGGAGGCCAGGAGATGCTGGGGATAAATAGGGACATAATATAGTGCACCTGAGAGAGGGTCATGGCCTCATGGGAAGGGGCCAGGGAAGAGATAGGGGAGGACAGGAGATGCTGGGGATAAATAGGGACATAATATAGTGCACCTGAGAGAGGGTCATGGCCTCATGGGAAGGGGCCAGGGAAGAGATAGGGGAGGACAGGAGATGCTGGGGATAAATAGGGACATAATATAGTGCACCTGAGAGAGGGTCATGGCCTCATGGGAAGGGGCCAGGGAAGAGATAGGAGATGCTGGGGATAAATAGGGACATAATATAGTGCACCTGAGAGAGGGCCATGGCCTCATGGGGAAGGGCCAGGGAAGAGATAGGGGAGACCAGGAGATGCTGGGGATAAATAGGGACATAATATAGTGCACCTGAGAGAGGGCCATGGCCTCATGGGGACGGGCCAGGGAAGAGATAGGGGAGACCAGGAGATGCTGGGGATAAATAGGGGCATTAAATAGTGCACCTGAGAGAGGGCCATGGCCTCATGGGGAAGGGCCAGGGAAGAGATAGGGGAGACCAGGAGATGCTGGGGATAAATAGGGGCATAATATAGTGCACCTGAGAGAGGGCCATGGCCTCATGGGGAAGGGCCAGGGAAGAGATAGGGGAGGCCTTTAGATGCTGGGGATAAATAGGGGCATAATATAGTGCACCTGAGAGAGGGCCATGGCCTCATGGGGAAGGGCCAGGGAAGAGATAGGGGAGGCCAGGAGATGCTGGGGATGAAATAAGAGGATGCTACAAGCAAGAATAATAATAAATAGAAATTTGACATGCCCAAACAGCGCCCCCTGACCTGTGGTGCCCTGTGCCATGGCACCGGCCGCACTACCCTAGCTACGGCCCTGGCGCAACGCAATATGCTGCGCTATGTAAGAAACTGTTAATAAATAAATAATAGTACTGCAGTAGTTGGGGGTTACATCTAACAATAAAGGAAGAAGCTGTAGCTCCTCTTTATCAGCGGCTCGGCGTAAGAGGAAGCCTCCTATATTGTGTAGAGATCTCCCACAGAAGTACTTTTATGCTGAATTAAGAAACTAATACAGTAGTGGATAATGGCCCTCATTCAGAGCCGTACGCTCTGAGCAGAGCGCACGCTCTGAATGAGGGCCGTGCTCCATTTTCATGGAGCGTCCTCCTGGACGCTCGTATAGCTGTGGGTCACCACCCACAGGCTATATGAGCGTGCATTGTGATGGTCGCGATGGTCGAGACCATCGCGACCATCGAATTTGCGAGCCGGAGCCTGCGGTTGAGGTTTTCAACCGCAAGCTCCGGAGTGATTTTGGCTCTATCAGAGCCAAAATCACTCCCACTGACATCACTAGTGATGTCAGTGGGCCGGCTTCTGACGGGAGGCGTTCCCGTGGGAACGCCCCCGTCAGGGAGGCACGCCCCCGGCACGCCCACCAAAGGGGGCGTGCTGTCAATCAACATTGACAGCACGCCCCCTTTGATCGGACACAACGAGCGAAGGACTTTCCTTCGCTCGTCGCGTCTGGCGTATGCGCACGACGGAGCTCCCTCCGTCGTGCGCATGCTCAGTCCATAACATCGACCCACTTGCGAGCGGACAGCCGCTCGCGAGTGGGTCTGAATCAGGCCCAATGTTTTTTGGTTCTGAGCTGCAGTCATGTATTACGTATACTGCATCTATACATATAGCAAGCTCTCATAGGGGAGGTATTGTCACTAAAGTTCTGGGCGGCACGAGACGAAACCAATGTAAACTGAATGGATATTTTTGTTTCGAGCGGTTCCCACCAATTACAGTTCAATTTCGCCCACTTAGTTTTGGAAGCGACAATTACAATGGAATCCAAAGAGAACATCAAATTCCAGATATCTTCTATCATCAAAGTTAAATTAGCCGCACGGAGTATTCATCAATATGGACAGGGCAGCCATTTTACCTTACGGAGCAAAGCGTATGGAAAAAAAAAAATGCCCTATCACCTGCCAATCATTTGTGGACGGCTTCTGAACTTTGACATAACTTCGAGAATGATGAAGATCGTCTAATGAAAAGGACAAAAATGAGGCATTACCTAATTACTACAGCAGTCTCGGGTCACGTACCCCTTGCAAGACAGCTGCTCAGGAATGCCTCAGAATTCGTTTTTCTTGTACGGGAGACCTTGCGCTAAACGAGAGAACCTACAAAATTAGAACGATTTAGAACGGGAGAATGAAACAGTGTCTATTTGTTTCTGCAAAAATTAAATATAATTGGCATTACATTACACATTCAATTAGCGTAAATAGTATAGCTGTAATTTTATATATTGTTATTCTTAACATCTGCAGCTCCTGGGCCTCATTCAGAGGTGGGCGCTAGTGTCGATGCCGCGTGCAGTTGCCCGATTTTTTATGTCTGTAATCCAACAGCGGGATTGCCAGAACGCTGCGCACCCGTACACACTGTGCATTGTTGCTCATTGTGTACTTTCTTTTGATCTCTTCAACAGGATCACACGCTATCCCGACCTCCTGATCCGACCGTGAGCGTTTCAGTTATCGGGCTGGTCAGCTAATTATCAGCTGATCAATCCATAGGATAGCGTGTACCTGGTTTAAATCTCTCTGAACATTTTAAATCTGCTCCACCCGCAGTGCAACATGGTTTTGCCCAGGTGCTATTTTTTGCTTTACTCCCACCTTAGCTGTGTCACACTGCCACATTCTGACTGCCACCCGCCCGTCTGAGCTGCTTGTTGCTGGCCGCGGCCGGGTGAGGGAGCCCTCCTCTATGTGGCACCCTTCTCGGTTGCGTAAACAGTGTATCTGTACAACCATCCCACTCTGATGGCATATAGAGGGACATGTGTAGGAGTGGTCTGATGGCACACAGAGGGGCATGTGTAGAAGTGGTATGATGGCATATGGAGGGACATGTGACCGGGCCGTGGCACAGATCAAAGGTGGCAGAGGTGTTTTACATATGGCATATAGAGGGGCACATGTATAGAAAAGATCTGATGGCATGTACAGAAGCACATGTAGCGCTGATCTGATGGCATATACGGGGGCATGTGTAGAAGAGATTTGATGGCATATATGGTGGCATGTGTAGAAGGAGTCTGATGGCATGTAGAAGTGGTCTAATGGCATATAGAGGGGTATGTGTAGAAGGGATATGATGGCATATACAGGTGCATATGTAGAGTGGTCTGATGGCATCGAGTAACATCGGACCCATACGCAGCACTTGTGGCTGACCATACCCTACCGCAAGCTCTGCAAGTGCTGCTGTGTGTAATTCAGCCATGTGACGTGTACGCTGACACTGCATCTTAACTTCGAAACGGCGTTCATACACACAGACACGCCTGCGTTTGCACCACCACACCCCCATTACCATCGACCACCCCCTGTCAACACCCACAAACGGCTCGTACTGTCACCCATTCTAGTGGGCCGTCTATGTACAGTTTGTGAACGCTTCGCGATTGCATGGACTGGTTCGCGCACGCACCCTGCATCTTATATGCATGTGCAGATTGCAAACATCGGCAGGCTACGTGCGAACGCAGTCTAGTGAACGGGACTGAATCAGGCCCTTAGGACCATCGCTGCATCTATATATTTATTAGTAGCATCAGTCTAGATGAGAAAGAGTTTTATCAGGGCCTCAAGCTTCAGATATTCTCCTAATTGTCAAGTTAATCCCAAGTGTCCCGATCCAAATCTACAACACCCCAGGGATGTGACAAAGGAAAGTGGACTGAGGGCCTGATTCAGACCCACTTCTGCGAGCGCTTAGCGCTCCTAAGCGGGTTGATGGTGGCCCAGTGAGCATGCGCACGACGGAGCCGGCTCCGTCGTGTGCATGTGCGAGACCCAGATAGCGATGGGCAAACTCGTCGCTCCGGGTCTCGTACCAAAGGGGGCGTGCTGTCGATGTTGAGTGACAGCACGCCCCCTTTGGTGGACGTGCCGGGGGGCTTGGCTGCCCAGACGGAGGGAACGCCTACCGTCTGGGGCCGGCCCCACTGACATCACAAGTGATGTCAGTGGGAGTGCCTTCGGCTCTGATAGAGCCGAAAGCACTCCAGGGCTTACGGCAACGAGACCCTACCACAAGGGTCTCGTCGCAAGCCGGATGGTCGCGATGGTCTTGACCATCGCGACCATCTTCCTGGCCGCTCGCTATAGCTGTGGGTGGTCACCCACAGCTATACGAGCGGCCAGGAGGCCGCTCTAAAAATCAAGAAGGACGGCCCTGATTCAGAGCGAGCGCCCTGTCAGAGCGTCCGGCTGTGAATCAGGGCCGGAGCCAGCTGCCTCTTGACCTCTGTAGTTATTATTAGGATGTTTAACCTGCAGCAGAGAATAAGGGGGACGTTTATCAGGCAGCTTTTTATTTGGCAGTTTTGAAACCAGGCAATTTTCACCTCTAAAACATTATCCAACGGTTTGGGGTATCAAAACCCCTAAGAGAAGGTAAGTGTCTGTGGGCTGTAGAGACAGAAGGGTGCTGGCTGGGGAGGTGCTGCTGAAACACGGTGAATGGGGGTCCTGCCTATAGGGAAGCAATCGGGAAGCCGACTGCTTATATACCGGCAGCCGGCTTCCCGACTGTCTTATCCCGGCAAGGGTGAAATGCCGGGCGTCTAGATGTAGACGCCCGCATTTCCCCGACGCCGGGAGACCGGCATCACGATCGTAGTGATGCCGGGCGCCGCGAGCGGACAGCCGCAGGGGAGGGTTAGGTTTAGGCCTCCCGGGGGGGACTTAGGGTTAGGCACCCCCCCGGGGGGGACTTAGGGTTAGGCACCCCCCCGGGAGGGTTAGGGTTAGGCTAGGGGGAGGGAGGGTTAGGTTAGGCACCCCCGGGGGGAACTTAGGGTTAGGCACCCCCCCGGAGGACTTAGGTTTAGGTAGCGGGGAAGGGGGTGGTTAGGGTTAGGCACTTAGAGGGGGGATTAGGGTTAGGCACTTGGGGGGGAAGTTAGGGTTAGGCACCCCTAAGGAGGGTTAGGGTTAGGGGGGTTAGGTTAGGTTAGTGGATACTTACCTATCCACGATCGGGATTTCCAGCGCTGTCGGGCCGCCGCTGTGTCGCACTCTGCTCCTGTCTGCCATGCGGCTGGCGGTATTTCATACCCATTCCTGCCTATATTGTCAGTCCCGAGCCCCATGATTTCTGATGGCAGTCCTGCACCTTGGACCCGATTTTCTTATTTGTGGAGGAGGGAGTGTGTGTCTGTGTGTGTGGGGGGGAGGTCACCGTGCGTTACAGCATCGGGTGGCACAACCTTAGTGACGCCTCTGGCCCAATGTACTGCTGCGAGGCGCCACTAGGGTTGGTGTCACCCGTTGCTGTAACGCACGGTGACACCAGTCAATCTCCCCACCTCCAACTGATTACAAGAGCCGTGAAGTCCATGGGTGCAGTGAGATGCAGGCAGCACTTGTGTAGTAAGATATGACGGTGTACAGGCTCAGCATCAGCAATATCCAGGATTGTCTATAGCAATAAATGTCTGCGCTGACTCGTCCATCTCACTTACATGGGATCTGACACATGAAGCATCTGGTAGATGCCCAGGATTAGACCGTTCCAGCACATAGTACATTGCCGTGGCATTCAGCGGTTGGCTTTACATCACAGCGGATTGCAAAACGCGGCCCCGCGCACCCTCCTCTGCCCGCACTTGTCAGGAATCAGAGCGCTTTACACATTCGGAAGCAGTTTCATTCTTTCTGTACGGTAACTAAGCCGGCTCTGGTAGGAAAACACAGCTTATCTCCCAACGTGTTAGTCCTGGAGACGATCAAAGCACAGGATGTATTCTAAGGTAATGCTGAGCTGTTTTGATGTGACAGATTGACACGTTCCAATGGAATGCATCTGTTACTATAATACCTATTTGTCACCTAAACCGTTTATTGTAATTCTGCATGCCACGGGCCTAACACCTGGTGGTAATGATGAGTAACGCGTACTTACTTACTCTCCCGGAAGTTGTGGGAAACACCAGAATTTGCGGACAGTCCCCTGCACCCCCAGAAGAGTAGGCGGTCCTGCCCACTTCCTCACAAAGTGGGCACTATAGGGAGGATAATGCCGCAAATCGTGGTTAAATGGGGATGGGACGGAGCCAACATGACGTGTTTCTATGCAAATCACCTATTGGCCCTGATTCTTCATGACAAACCTGCAAATCGCTGCATTCCCGATGAGGTGACGGGCCTAATGATGCATAGTGCCGGGCCCTTCCCCTACCTCCAGTCAGCGGCATCCTGGAGGAGAATGTGGAAAAGTAGGCCATTATGGAGTAAAGGGTGTTCCACAGGGACCCTAACTGCTTTGCCTCCCTCGGTGGGACACAGAGAGGTATCCTCTGCGCTAGCTAGTCACTCCTCAGCTTGCCAAACGCCGGATCCTCTCTTTGCCCCTCATCGCTGGCTTGACACCGCCGGCTACTTGTCTCTCGCCAGACTTCACCTGAACAGTGAAGAGGCCACTATAAACTCTTTTGCTTAAGTCCCCTTGTTGCCAGGACTTAGGCATCTGGGAGACTTCCGGCTTGACCTGGAACCCTGTTTCCTGTCCCAGTCCTGGAGACAGATGTGCCCCCAGCACATCTCGATACCCATCCGGACTCACGGCAGTCTGGCGGATTTCTGGACTGTTTGGAGTAATCCCAGTGGGGGTGGTGCCCCCTCTGTAACTAGGTCACCCTAGGCTAGTGCCCAGGTCACCTATACCCAGGTCTGGCTGTGTGTATCTGCTTACATGGTAAACTGGGACAAAATAGGCTGAAGCCCTAAACCATCCAATGTAACGCCCTGACGTCTTCTAGCAAAGACCACCAAGAGCCTTTTGGCCACCAGAAATTGTGATTTTCCTATTAAAACCAGGACTGTTATTTTACCTTTTGGAACTTTTGTTTTACCTGATGACAGGAAGCGTGCAAATACAGTTATAGGCCTTGATTCAGACCCGGTCTGAATCAGGGCCAGGCTTTTTTTTTTTTAGAACGGCCTCCTGGCCGCTCGCATAGCTGTGGGTGAACAGCCACAGCTATAGCGAGCGGCCATGATGATGGTCGCGATGGTCAAGACCATCGCAACCTTCGGGCTTGCGACGAGACCCTTGTGGTAGGGTCTCGTTGCCGCAAGCCCCAGAGAGCTTTCGGCTCTAACATAGCCGAAAGCTCTCCCACTGACATCACTTGTGATGTCAGTGGGGCCGCAACCAAACGACAGGCGTTCTCATGGGAACGCCTCCGTTTGGGCAGCCACCCCCCCGGCCCACTCACCAAAGGGGGCGAGCTGTCACTCAACATCGACAGCTCGCCCCCTTTGTTGTGAGACCCGGAGCGATGGAGTGCCCGTCGCTATCCGGGTCTCGCGCATGCGCACGGCGGAGCCGGCTCCGTCGTGCGCATGCGCTCTGGGCCACCATCAGCCCAGTTGCGAGCGCTCAGTGCTTGCGACCGGGTCTGAATCAGGCCCATAATCCCTTGCACTAATCTTAGGTCAAAGTGCACCTGGGAGGCAGCCTGCAGTTTCTGACACAATATTTTCCATGCCGCCTGTCTGTTCTCCTATAGCCATAGTGATGTCAGCAGCGTACCTCCCAACATTCCTATTTCAGAAATACGGGCAAACTAGACTGACCCACCGTCACCCCTCCTGGTCCGCCCACGCCACCCTCTCAGCTACACATACAGCAGCAGCAATTGTAGAGGAGTTTGAAAATAAATGTGGGTTCCCATCTGTATTGAGTGTCTACAGCATTTTAGCGACTGCACCGTCCCCTCACCAATCCGCTTGCGCGGCTGGCCGTCATCATCATTATCAGCGTGCATTTGCACCAGTCCTGTCCTCGCTGCAAGCGATCCGGCTGTAGTCAAGCAGATCTCTGACTAATCCCACCTCTGAGAAGCACGCAATTCCATCTCCACGCCCGTGGCGCACTTATCCAAGTGCCAACGCCCAGTTACGCCCTCAGAAACAACAAGTAGAGATACCATCTCTGAATCTTCTGTAACTGCTCAGAGTTGCGTATGCTGGCTCCGATGCATGGGCAGGATGCTGAGAAGAAGGGAGATCCTTCCACAGATGGACTTGTGCGCAATTCTGGGGCTGATTCTTAGCAGACGCTCTGCTATTGCTGCATCTAGTGAATTATCTGCACAGGGAGTAAGGAGCTTACGGATCTTTGCGCATCTCCAGACGTCTCTCAGACGGTCCTCTCCCTACGTGAAACGCGTGGGTTTTGCAATGGATCTCTGTGCCCAGCATGGCTTAGGTGTAAATACAGATGTTAGTACTGATGGCAGCTATGGCGTACGGAGAAACAGCGGTCGGCGCAATGCGTACACATTAAGACTTGCATACGCAGTAGCGTGCAACTCAGAATGAGGGCCTCGATCTCTAGTCAGGCTACTACCCTTGTTAGCTGGGATACGGAAATTGGGACTATTGTCTGGTCGCTAGTGCCATGCGTATGTTGTAATCAGCAGGGGACGCACCTTTTACCGTACTTGGCCAGTTCTTGCCCACAACCTCCATCCTCTGTTCCATAACTCTAAGGGGCCTATTTATCAAAAAATATTTGTCACAGATATTAAGTATCCCCCGAATGTACCATGAAGGGAGCACAGCAGATATCTCTACCTTCCATAGGTGTCTATGGTGGCTGCAAAGCTGTCAGGCAATCCGGATTTTGGCCCAGATAGTATAACGCCATCTCCAGAATCTCCAGAAGACGTTCGCCTATGGGCTACTAGCTGACGCATTATTACAGAGAAGCTCCCTCTCGCCCTCCCCTGGTGACGTATGCACTGTTGGACGTTCGAGAATGCAGAGTGTGCCGTGTGGACCCGAAGCAGGAAGCAGTGTGATAGACAGCGTTACATTATCACACTGCTTCCAGCTCTCCGCCAGGACGGGCTCTTTTCGGAGATTGATAGCAAATTTGCATGAAAAAATTAATTTCCACTTTGCAAATTTGCACAGAAAATTAAATAAAAATGCGTATTGAGATAAATATGTCCCTAAGGGGCCTGATTGAGAGCCGTGCACATGGCCCGATGTTGTACGTTATTGCTGACGCCGATGCAATGTTCTTATCTGAGGATGTGGGATAATACGCTAACGCAACAGCGGCCCGGGACTTGTACTGAGACGCCCACCGGAGCCATTGCAGCTGTACACATACGCAGCATCGGACACAGATCAGCCAAACATCGACTCCCTGAGTAAGTCCACGGTCACTCAGAATGACCGCCATAACTGAGACCCCGGAGTCATGTTTTCTGCATACGGGACTGCAGACGTAGGACATGACGCGTCCCCGAAACGGTCAAGACACCCCTGCGTTTTTAGCCGACACTCCCCGTTGCTTCCCCCCAAACGTTCCTTACAATCGCAGACGGGTGACCACCAACAGACGCAGCCTCACCTGTGCCCATCTCTGACCCAGCCTCTAAGGGTGAGAAATCCTGAGCACATTGGAAGCATTGGAATTGTTTGTGCTGTATGAAAATATAAGAACTAGGGAACAAATCATGGAATATTTATTTCTTCACCCATTGTGGCCTAATGTCAATGCTGAAAAATAAAAATACATTTATAGGAAAGTTAATATTTGATTGCTGACTATGGGCCTGATTCAGAGCCGGACGCAATTAGCGCTCGCTCGTCCAGAAAATAGGGGTGGCTATTCAAATCAACCGTTCGCTCTTTACGGTCTGTTCACGCCTCTATGTCTGAATGAGCGAACAAAACATGCGGTTGTTTTTTGAAAAAATACGCCCCCTGGCCGCTCGCATCCTACGTCATGTCCGCTATTTATTAGATTAATCGAGTACATCGACCAGCGTATGAACTGCTCGCTATTCTTGTGGTTGGTTTTTGCTACCACAATTTTGCGAGCAGTTCTGGCTATAAAATAACCCAGTGACGTGGTCAATGACGCTGCTGTATTAATTATGCACACCTTTAAAACGCCCGTTTTGACCTTTAAGCACGCCTGCGTTTCGGATTTCCACTCCCCGTTTTCAAGCACCTTCCCCTGTTACCACCCACATACGCCTCATTCTGTCACTCAAAATAGCAGGCATTCGCTATTTTGCGAGCACACGATTTTCGGCCGCACTGACTGGTTCGCGCATGCGTATTACGATCCGTACGCATGCGCAGTTGGGCAAACATCGCTCGGAGCGAACGAGCGGCCGCTTACGAGCGGCTCTGAATCAGGCCCTATGTGCAACACCATGACATCACCACCAGCTATAGAAGCCCTTATATCAGAGGTTCCCAAACTCTGTCCTCAAGGCACCCTAACAGTCCAGGTTTTAAGGATATCCATGCTTGACCACAGGTGACTATAAAATAATGTATTTGCTTCATTTCAATAACGAATAGAATGGTGATAGAAATAGACATAAATCCAGGTGGCCATCGCCCGCAAGCACATGATCTGGGGGTCTATTTACTAAGCCTTGGATGGAGATAAAGTGATCATAGATAAGGTACCAGCCAATCAGCTCCTAACTGTCATTTTTCAAACAGCCTGTGACATGGCAGCTAGGAGCTGATTGGTTGGTACTTTACAGTATCTCCGTTCATTTTATCTCCGTCCAAGGCTTAGTATATAGACCCCCTGGAGCGTGGAGTGATGGAATGACTGCGCGGAATGTTCCCAGAATAACAACTGCTTTTCACTAAGAGCCGTTCAATGCGGCTGCGAGTGTCTGGGGCGCTCTCTAACAAATTACTGCAGAGTAAACACATCGCCGCCGATGATCCGGCTTCATCATAAAGACTCTCAGGTTTTACCAGTTTAGCCCGTTTGTGTTTGCACAAGTCTTCTCACCCGAAATAAAGGGTTAAATGGAATATGTTACTAGAAGATTAATGTCAGCAGGAGAATTATGAAACAAATGTAGCAGAGCAATGCCAGGCTGATGTATAAGAAATGGATGTAACCTTTCTTATACTGGAAAATTATCATAAGGGCTTGAGAGATGTCAAAAACAGACGCCCCTATGTGACACCTCCCGTGTGATGCAGGGCGTCATTCTCCCAGACTTCCCTTTGCATGTACTGTTGCAGTTATTTGTGCTGCAATCATTAACTGGTATCCGGTCGACACATTCTGAATGTCAACAGTCAAAGAAAAGGTTGACATGGTCATTGGATCAACCAACAATATGTAGACATGTATTTAGGTCGACGTGTTTAAATGGTCAACACATTCAAAAGTTTGACATTTAACTTTTCAAAGAATAAATGACGACAAACGTTGTTTTTTTTTTATGATGATTTTTAGGGTTAGGTTTAAGTTTCGGGTTAGGCTAAAAAAATGAAAAAAAAACATGCTGAAATTTTTATAATGACCGTTTCAATGTGTCCACCATTTAATATCGTGATTGACCATGACGACCTTCTGATTGTCGACATTCTGAACTTGTCGAACCTTCTGAATGTTGACCTTCAGACTGTCGAACAGTCATACCCCATTAACTAATAATAATAATAATAATAATAATAATAATAATAATAAAAAAAAACATTCCCTCATCCCCATTGAGTGATTCGGTACCAAGCACTGCAATAACAAATTTAGTGGGAAGACCTGGAGACAATTTTGGGAGTCTGTAATCTATGATTAAAGCTGAGAAGGCAACTGTGTCAGCTCATTCAATGAGGTGCGTGGGTTACATTAAGTGAGCAGAGATGCTTTGGAATGCACGTCTGAGCACGCCACGGTCAAGTACGTAAGTCAGCTTTGTGTGCCCCCAACACTCCCATGAGACGGATCTATATGGTTGCGGTAGGGCTGTAACAGGGCACAAATGCGCCCTGTGCCAGCCCCTACCCCTGAGCGTGCGATGTCATGACGTAGCACAAAAAGCCCTTCTAATCAGACTACATGAGTGGTTTCTCCAAGAGCTTGCCAAGCTATGGGCATGGAGACCTCTACGGCTCCTCTGTTTCTCCATATCCATCTTCTCAGAGCTTTTGGCAATTTGCTTACTGCGCTCTTCCACAATCTCCTTCTCCGTGGGTCCAGTCACACCTATCCTCTGCCATCCGGAATGTTTACCAGGACTTCAGAGAAAGGAATCCTCAAATAATCCGTTACTGAACCACCATAATTGGCATGTGTCTCAGACAGCCACAATGGGATCTGGTCACATGGTCGTCAATTACCATGTCGGCATACAAAATTTTGACACTAGAATGTCAGCATGGTTTAACATGAGGTTAGGGTTAGGCTTTGGGGGGAGGTTAGGGTTAGGCTGCGGGGGGAGGTTAGGGTTAGGATTTGGGCAGGGCGGTGCAAGATTTTTCTGGCAAAATTTCAGCTTACTGTCCTCAACCTCCATCAATACCCACTTACCAGCCCCACAGGTGGCAGGGGTGCCAAAAGTTGTAGGGGAGCGGGTACTAATTACCCAGGCCCTGGCTTGCTGGACGGGCCCGGCGGGGGCCCGGGTCTGACACCACCCCCTCCTCCCTGTCAGCTGAGCAGCCCAGCACACGCTTCTGATATAGGGGACATTTATACGGGTGTGATGGGAACAGGTGGTGATATTGGGGACGTTTATACGGGTGTGATGGGAACAGGTGATATAAGGGACATTTATACGGGTGTGATGGGAACAGGTGGTGATATAGGGGACGTTTATACGGGTGTGATGGGAACATGTGGTGATATAGGGGACGTTTATACGGGTGTAATGGGAACAGGGGGTGATATAGGGGACGTTTATATACGGGTGTGATGGGAACAGGTGGTGATATAGGGGACGTTTATACGGGTGTGATGGGAACAGGTGGTGATATTGGGGACGTTTATACGGGTGTGATGGGAACAGGTGGTGATATTGGGGACGTTTATACGGGTGTGATGGGAACAGGTGGTGATATAGGAGACATTTATACGGGTGTGATGGGAACAGGTGGTGATATAGGGGACGTTTATACGGGTGTGATGGGAACAGGTGGTGATATAGGGGACGTTTATACGGGTGTGATGGGAACAGGTGGTGATATAGGGGACGTTTATACGGGTGTAGTGGGAACAGGTGGTGATATAGGGGACGTTTATACGGGTGTGATGGGAACAGGCGGTGATATAGGGGACATTTATACGGGTGTGATGGGAACAGGCGGTGATATAGGGGACATTTATACGGGTGTGATGGGAACAGGTGGTGATATAGGGGACGTTTATACGGGTGTGATGGGAACAGGTGGTGATATAGGGGACGTTTATACGGGTGTGATGGGAACAGGTGGTGATATAGGGGACGTTTATACGGGTGTAGTGGGAACAGGTGGTGATATAGGGGACGTTTATACGGGTGTGATGGGAACAGGCGGTGATATAGGGGACATTTATACGGGTGTGATGGGAACAGGCGGTGATATAGGGGACATTTATACGGGTGTGATGGGAACAGGTGGTGATATTGGGGACATTTATACGGGTGTCATGAGAACAGGTGATGTTATAGGGGAAGTTTATACGGGTGTGATGGGAACAGGTGGTGATATAGGGGGCATTTATACGGGTGTGATGGGATCAGGTGGTGATATAGGGGACGTTTATGTGGGTGTGATGGGAACAGGTGGTGATATAGGGGACGTGTATACGGGTGTGATGGGATCAGGTGGTGATATAGGGGACGTTTATACGGGTGTGATGGGAACAGGTGGTGATATAGGGGACGTTTATACGGGTGTGATGGGAACAGGTGGTGATATTGGGGATGTTTATACGGGTGTAATGGGAACAGGTTGTGATATAGGGGACGTTTATACGGGTGTAATGGGAACAGGTAGTGATATAGGGGATGTTTATACGGGTGTAATGGGAACAGGTGGTGATATAGGGGACATTTATACGGGTGTAATGGGAACAGGTGGTGATATAGGGGACATTTATACGGGCGTGATGGGAACAGGTGATGTTATAGGGGAAGTTTATACGGGTGTGATGGGAACAGGTGGTGATATAGGGGACGTTTATACGGGTGTGATGGGAACAGGCGGTGATATAGGGGACATTTATACGGGCGTGATGGGAACAGGTGATGTTACAGGGGAAGTTTATACGGGTGTGATGGGAACAGGTGGTGATACAGGGGACGTTTCTACGGGTGTGATGGGAACAGGTGGTGATATTGGGGACGTTTATACGGGTGTGATGGGAACAGGCGGTGATATAAGGGACATTCATATGGGTGTGATGGGAACAGGTGGTGATATAGGGGACATTTATATAGGTGTGATGGGAACAGGTGGTGATATTGGGGACATTTATACGGGTGTCATGAGAACAGGTGGTGATATAGGGGACGTTTATACGGGTGTGATGGGAACAGGTGGTGATATAGGGGACATTTATACGGGTGTGATGGGAACAGGTGGTGATATAGAGGACATTTATACGGGTGTGATGGGATCAGGTGGTGATATAGGGGACGTTTATACGGGCGTGATGGGAACAGGTGATGTTATAGGGGAAGTTTATACGGGTGTGATGGGAACAGGTGGTGATATAGGGGACATTTATACGGGTGTGATGGGAACAGGTGGTGATATAGGGGACATTTATATGGGTGTGATGGGATCAGGTGGTGATATAGGGGACGTTTATGCGGGTGTGATGGGAACAGGTGGTGATATAGGGGATGTATATACGGGTGTGATGGGATCAGGTGGTGATATAGGGGACGTTTATACGGGTGTGATGGGAACAGGTGGTGATATAGGGGACATTTATACGGGCGTGATGGGAACAGGTGATGTTATAGGGGAAGTTTATACGGGTGTGATGGGAACAGGTGGTGATATAGGGGACGTTTATACGGGTGTGATGGGAACAGGCGGTGATATAGGGGACATTTATACGGGCGTGATGGGAACAGGTGATGTTATAGGGGAAGTTTATACGGGTGTGATGGGAACAGGTGGTGATACAGGGGACGTTTATACGGGAGTGATGGGAACAGGTGGTGATATTGGGGACGTTTATACGGGTGTGATGGGAACAGGCGGTGATATAAGGGACATTTATACGGGTGTAATGGGAACAGGTGGTGATATAGGGGACATTTATACGGGCGTGAAGGGAACAGGCGGTGATATAGGGGTCATTTATACGGGTGTGATGGGAACAGGTGGTGATATAGGGGACATTTATACGGGTGTAATGGAAACAGGTGGTGATATAGGGGACGTTTATACGGTGTGATGGGAACAGGTGGTCATTTTGGTGGACGTATATACGGGTATGATGGGAACAGGTGGTGATATAGGAGACATTTATACGGGTATGATGGGAACAGGTGGTGATATAGGGGACGTTTATACGGGTGTGATGGGAACAGGCGGTGATATAAGGGACATTTATACAGGTGTGATGGGAACAGGTGGTGATATAGGGGACGTATATACGGGTGTGATGGGAGCAGGTGGTGATATAGGGGACGTTTATATGGGTGTGATGGGAACAGGTGGTGATATTGGGGACGTTTATACGGGTGTGATGGGAACAGGTGGTGATATAGGGGACGTTTATACGGGTGTGATGGGAACAGGTGGCGATATTGGGGACGTTTATACCGGTGTGATGGGAACAGGTGGTGATATAGGGGACGTTTTAACGGGTGTGATGGGAACAGGTGGTGATATAGGGGACGTTTATACGGGTGTGATGGGAACAGGTGGTGATATAGGGGACGTTTATACGGGTGTGATGGGAACAGGTGGTGATATAGGGGATGTTTATACGGGTGTGATGGGAACAGGTGGTGATATAGGGGACGTTTATACGGGTGTGATGGGAACAGGTGCTGATATAGGGGACGTTTATACGGGTGTGATGGGAGCAGGTGGTGATATAGGGGACAATTATACGGGTTTGATGGGAACAGGTGGTGATATAGGGGACGTTTTTACAGGTGTGATGGGAGCAGGTGGTGATATAGGGGACGTTTATACGGGTGTGATGGGAACAGGTGGTGATATTGGGGACGTTTATATGGGTGTGATGGGAACAGGTGGTGATATAGGAGACATTTATACGGGTGTGATGGGAACAGGTGGTGATATAGGGGACTTTTATACGGGTGTAGTGGGAACAGGTGGTGATATATGAGACATTTATACGGGTGTGATGGGAACAGGTGGTGATATTGGGGACGTTTATATGGGTGTGATTGGAACAGGTGGTGATATAGGAGACATTTATACGGGTGTGATGGGAACAGGTGGTGATATAGGGGACATTTATACGGGTGTGATGGGAACAGGTGGTGATATAGGGGACGTTTATACGGGTGTGATGGGATCAGGTGGCGATATAGGGGACGTTTATACGGGTGTAGTGAAAACAGGTGGTGATATTGGGGACGTTTATAGGGGTGTGATGGGATCAGGTGGTGATATAGGGGACATTTATATGGGTGTGATGGGAACAGGTGGTGATATAGGGGACATTTATATGGGTGTGATGGGAACAGGTGGTGATATAGGGGACATTTATACGGGCGTGATGGGAACAGGTGGTGATATAGGGGACATTTATATGGGTGTGATGGGAACAGGTGGTGATATAGGGGACGTTTATATGGGTGTGATGGGAACAGGTGGTGATATAGGGGACATTTATACGGGCGTGATGGGAACAGGTGGTGATATAAGGGACATTTATATGGGTGTGATGGGAACAGGTGGTGATATAGGGGACGTTTATATGGGTGTGATGGGAACAGGTGGTGATATAGGGGACATTTATACGGGTGTGATGGGAACAGGTGGTGATATAGGGGACATTTATACGGGTGTGATGGGAACAGGTGGTGATATAGGGGACTTTTATACGGGTGTAGTGGGAACAGGTGGTGATATATGAGACATTTATACGGGTGTGATGGGAACAGGTGGTGATATTGGGGACGTTTATATGGGTGTGATTGGAACAGGTGGTGATATAGGAGACATTTATACGGGTGTGATGGGAACAGGTGGTGATATAGGGGACATTTATACGGGTGTGATGGGAACAGGTGGTGATATTGGGGACGTTTATACGGGTGTGATGGGAACAGGTGATGTTATAGCGGAAGTTTATACGGGTGTAGTGAAAACAGGTGGTGATATTGGGGACGTTTATACGGGTGTGATGGGATCAGGTGGTGATATAGGGGACATTTATATGGGTGTGATGGGAACAGGTGGTGATATAGGGGACATTTATATGGGTGTGATGGGAACAGGTGGTGATATAGGGGACATTTATACGGGCGTGATGGGAACAGGTGGTGATATAGGGGACATTTATATGGGTGTGATGGGAACAGGTGGTGATATAGGGAAAGTTTATACGGGTGTGATGGGATCAGGTGGTGATATAGGGGACATTTATACGGGCGTGATGGGAACAGGTGGTGATATAGGGGACATTTATACGGGCGTGATGGGAACAGGTGGTGATATAAGGGACATTTATATGGGTGTGATGGGAACAGGTGGTGATATAGGGGACGTTTATATGGGTGTGATGGGAACAGGTGGTGATATAGGGGACATTTATACGGGCGTGATGGGAACAGGTGGTGATATAAGGGACATTTATATGGGTGTGATGGGAACAGGTGGTGATATAGGGGACGTTTATATGGGTGTGATGGGAACAGGTGGTGATATAGGGGACATTTATACGGGTGTGATGGGAACAGGTGGTGATATAGGGGACATTTATACGGGTGTGATGGGAACAGGTGGTGTTACATTTAGCAACCAATCAGAATTTTGCTTTCATGTAATCAACTACCCATGAAAATACTTTCTGTCTGTTGATTAATTAGCAAATGTTCCCCTTTGTAATTGTGCATTTTTGTCTACACCCTCCGCAGAGCCAGTCACCCCTTTTCTTTCTTCCGCCAGCACTTTTCTGGTTTCGTTACAAATACTGTACTTATTTCTTGTATTATGTCACAAAAAGCATCAAGATTGTACAGAGCTTTTTTTATAGGTCACGTTGAAGCCAGTAATGCAGAACATATACTATATCTAACATATACTGTATATAATATATACTGGATCTAACATATACTATATCTAACATATACTGTATATAATATATACTATATCTAACATATGCTGTATCTAATATATACTATATCTAACATATACTATATCTAACATATACTGTATTTAATATATACTATATCTAACATATACTATATCTAATAAATACTTTATCTAACATATACTATATCTAATATATACTGTATCTAACATATACTATATCTAACATATACTGTATTTAATATATACTATATCTAACATATACTATATCTAATAAATACTTTATCTAACATATACGATATCTAATATATACTGTATCTAACATATACTGTATCTAACATTTACTGTATCTAATATATACTCTATCTAACATATACTGTATCTAATATATACTATATCTAACATATACTATATCTAATATATACTATATCTAACATATGCTGTATCTAATATATACTATATCTAATATATACTATATCTAACACATACTGTATCTAATATATACTGTATCTAACATATACTGTATATAATATATACTGTATCTAACATATACTGTATCTAACATATACTGTATCTAATATATACTCTATCTAACATATACTGTATCTAACATATGCTGTATCTAATATATACTATATCTAATATATACTATATCTAATATATACTATATCTAACACATACTGTATCTAATATATACTGTATCTAACATATACTGTATATAATATATACTGTATCTAACATATACTGTATCTAATATATAATTTATCTAACATATACTGTATATAATATATACTGTATCTAACATATACTATATCTAATATATACTGTATCTAACATATTCTGTACCTAACATATACATTATCTAACATATACTATATCTAACATGTACTGTATCTAACATATACTATATCTAATATATAATGTATCTAACATATACTGTATATAATATATACTGTATCTAACATATACTATATCTAACATATTCTGTATCTAACATATCCTGTATCTAACATATAATATATCTAATATATACTGTATCTAACATATACTATATCTAATATATACTATTTCTAACATATACTGTATCTAACAAATACTGTATCTAACATATACTGTATCTTGTGAACGGGAATCTGCCCAGTAACTATGGCAGACTGGCTTTTAAGTAATCGCAATACTGAGGGTATATTTACTAAGGTGAGAGTTAGTAGAAGTGGAGTTGTTGCCCATAGCAACCAATCAGTTTCAACTTAACATTTAACTAGTTATGAAGCCGGCGATCTAAATGCCGACCGCCGGGTTCCCGACTGAGAAATCCAGGCATGGGACTAATGATAGGTGTCTAAATACTTACGCCTGTCATCAGCCCCACGCCAAAATCTCGACGCACGGCATACTGATTGTGGGTAAGCCGAGCACCAGGAGTGCTTAGCCGCCGGGGGGGGGGGGAGGGTTAGGATTAGGGACTCCCTGGGGGAACTTAGGGTTAGGTACCCCCCTGAGAGGGTTAGGTTTAGGCTAGGGGAAGGGGGGGGGTTAGGGAATACTTGCCGACAATCAGCTCCAGCCTTCCGGGAGGGAGCTGATTGTCGGCTAATAGCGGGGGGCGCGGGGCCGGCCATTGTGGCGGAGCCAGGGGCGGGCATTTTGGGTCACACTGGGGGTGGAGCCGGGGGCGGAGCCGCACGATCGCATCATCGTGACTCCGCCCCCTCTTCACAATATCGTGATTTTCGGCATTGTGAAGCAGGGGGCGGGGCCACGATGACGCGAATCGCGTCACCAGGCCCCATGCTGCGGGTATTTCTGGGTAGGTGGGGAGGGTGTGAGACTTCCGGGGAGGCTTGCCTGCCTTTCCGGGGGGCCGGGAGCGGCACCCGAAAATCGGGAGGCTCCCGGCCAAATCGGGAGGGTAGGCAAGCCTGGGTTAGGGTCAGGAACCACCAGGGGGGAGGTTAGATTTAGGTTGCGGGATGGGGGGGGTTAGGTTTAGGCACTAACGGGGTGGTTAGGGTTATTCACCCCTAAGGGAGGGTTAGGGTTGGGGGGGGAGGGTTAGGGGTGTTACTTACCTCAGTCGGGATCTCAGCTGCCGGCCTTCCGGCGTCGGTATTTCATCCGCAGGACTTAGGTCCGGTGGTGACTCATAACGATTCCCCTTCTGGAAGATTATAGCTAGAAATCTGATTGGTTGCTATGGGCAACAATGCACTTCTAATAACCCGCACTTTAGTAAATATACCTCTGAGTGTCATCTGCGTGTAGAAAATGATCCCGTTTGTCTTCTATGGCTAATTTGAAGTGTACGGTTTGCAAGTAAGCATCTAATTAAACAATAACCTATAAACCGTGGGTGTTAATGAGTGGGTTAATTAGCTCCATCTGGCACAATAGAGATGTACAGAGATCACCGCTGAGATGTACATTGCACAGCACCATAAGCTCATGGTAATTACTGACTGAGGATGTCTGTGTAATCTGACACAGGAATGTAAGTCGTGTTATGGCAGGAAAAAGTGTATGTAACATAAACGTTGTGCGCTGCCGGCAGTGAGGCATTGCCGTGCGCCTGTCTCCAGGCCGCGTTACTCACAGCACAGGCTCAGAAAGACGTGACGCACATTTCTGGCTATTTATCTAATACGAGGGTCATGTTTTTAAGGCATAGGGGTCTATTTACTAAGCAGTGTTAGGAGACAGAGTGAAAAGTGATAAGGTGCCAGCCAATCAGCTCCTAACTGTCATTTTTCAAACACAGCCCTGTGAGATGGCAGTTAGGAGCTGATTGGCTGGTACCTTATCACTTTTCACTCTGTCTCCTAACACTGCTTAGTAAATAGACCTCTTAGTTTTTAAAAGCACATAGCGGTTTGGCTGCGTCGTCCTGCGGCTGGCGCCTGACCGCTGCCTGTGTAAATATTGCACCGGGAGGTTTCTGAAACACGAGGCGAGGTCATTAATGAATATTCACATCCTACAGACTTGCAGGTTCTACGGTCTATGGCCCTCATTCAGAGCCGTTCGCTATTTGTGGTCGCTCGTTTAAAAACAAGGGGTGGCTATTCAAATGATCCGTACGCACATTGCAGTCTGTTCACACCTCTAAGTCTGAACGAGCGAGCAAAACATACGCTCGTTTATTTGTTAAAAACGCCCCCTGGCCGCTCGCATCCTACGTCATGTCCGCTATTTATTAGATTAATCGAGTACATCGACCAGCGTATGAACTGCTCGCTATTCTTGTGGTTGGTGTTTGCTACCACAAATTTGCGAGCAGTTCTGGCTATAAAATAACCCAGTGACGTGGTCAATGACGCTGCTGTTTTAAATATGCACACCCCATAAAACGCCCCGTTTTGACCTTTAAGCACGCCTGCGTTCGGATCTCCACTCCCCATTTTCAAGCACCTTCCCCTGTTACCACCCACATACGCCTCATTCTGTCACTCAAAATAGCAGGCCCTCGCTATATTGCGTACCAACGATTTTCGGCCGCACTGACTGGTTCGCGCATGCGTACTAAAAACCGTACGCATGCGCAGATGTGCAAACATCGCTCGGAACGAGCGTACTGCCGCTAACGAGCGGCTCTGAATGAGGGCCTATGTTACCATAACATTCAGCAGGCCATCAGAACCCCCCCGTGTTCACAAAGCACAAATACAAAGATGAATCTGACATTTTTCTGACAATGGCTTTTTGGTTTTTTTGGTTTTTTCAGCTGAGGGCACACTGCAGGGCAATGACAGTGGAGGTAAGCAACCTGCACCCTCTGATACTTGGGGGTGCATTTTACTAAATTTACAAAAATTTACTAAAGTGAGTGTTTTTAGAAGAGAGTTTTAAAAGTGATGTTGCCCATAGCAACCAATCAGATTGTAGCTATTATCTTCTAGAAGGTGCTAGTTAAATGTTAAGTAGAATCTGAATGGTTGCCTATGGGCAACATCACTTTTAAAACTCACTTCTAAAAACACTCACTTTAGTAAATTTACCCCTTGTAGTTGCACAAACAGGTAGCAAGCCTACAGATGATCTACAGGCTCCAATGCAAACAGTGCCCCCTAGTGGGCATTATGTCATATACAATATTGGAATTGTTTGGCTGTATACTATAAAGCAGTAAATTGTTATGTGCACACAGTATTTATAAAGCACCCAAATTATATGTAGTGCTGTCCAATGGGAAGAAACTACACAGGCTTTACATTATATCTACCAATAGCAGTGTCCTGTCCAGGCATTCTCAGCCAGTGAATGTAGACAGGTTACATAATGGGCCTTATGTAATCGCCCTCGAGATCCAAGCACGAGCGCGATTCTGGCAAGATAGTCTGTCATTTTAAAGTACCAATCATTTAAAGGAGCAAAATCAACCTTTAAAAAATATCAGCTAACTCGTGCCCTGCGCCTGCGTAGTCTTGCAAGACATTGGAGCGGTACGATTCCCATTACATACTTCCCAACATGACCCATTCCAGATGGGACAAAATGCTCTGTTCCTGGACTTCCCTCTTAATGTATGATTGCCGTCACCTGTGATGAAACGCCTTTCTTATCAATTAACTAGTTCAGCACAGGTGACGCCATCATAAAGTAAGAAGGAAGTCCAGGAGCAGAGCATTGTGTCCCTCCTGGAATGGGTCATGTTGGGAGGTATGCCATTAAGTTATGTTCACTGAATTGCATTATTTATAACATACCTTTTGCAACTTAAATGCTACTTCTCAGTATGGGACATTTCTATTATAAATTGAGACCAGCCCCCAAATATTAAAAATCCTTTTCGCCATACAGCGCGGCAATGAAGATTCTTTATTCACTTGAATGTATTATTATAAATCGCAGGGACACAGGGGCCTGATTCAGAGCTGAACGCTCTGACCAGAGTGCTCGCTCAGAATCAGGGCCCTCCTACCTTTTTTTGGAGCGTCCTCATGGACGCTCGCATAGCTGTGGGTTACAACCCACAGCTATAGCGAGCGTCCATGATGATGGTCGCGATGGTCTGGACCATTGCGACCATCGGGCTTGCGACGGAGACCCTGCGGTAGGGTCTCGCTGCCGCAAGCCCTGGAGTGATTTTGGCTCTATCAGAGCCAAATTCATTCCCACTGACATCACTAGTGATGTCAGTGGGGGCCGGCTTGAGACAGTAGGCGTTCCCATGGGAACGCCTCCATCTGGCAGGCAAGCCCCCGGCACGCCCACCAAAGGGGGTGTGCTGTCAATCAACATCGACAGCACGCCCCCTTTGGTGCGAGACCCGAAGCGATGGAGGAGCCCGTTGCTCGCCGGGTCTCGCGCATGCGCACGACGGAGCTCCCTCCGTCGTGCGCATACGCAGTGGGGGAACATCGACTCGCTTGCATGCGTACTGCCGCTCACGAGCGGGTCTGAATGACCCCCACAGGCTTTATAGGATCCCGTTCCAGCAATCAGGAAGAAGTAGAGACTATCGTGCTTGTGCAGGTATCGGGCTACACTTGCGCTGTAAGGAAAAAGCCGCCTGCAGCCCACTGGAGAGGGCAGCTCCATTGCAGGCAATGGCTAATGCCATCTGTAGGTGATGCTTAGCACATGCAGGCAAGATGTTGTTAAATACCGTCCCCATAAAAAACTACGGGACGGTTGCTGTGGGGGCTGCCGGACTGATTATATATGATATATTCTGATTTCTGAATTGTTACATTTAAAGCTGCATACACACACAACGATTTAGGTAAATGAACGATTTAGTAAACGATTTTCGTTCAGTTTTTCAAGGGAAAAATGAACGAAAATCTTTTACTAAAATCGTTCAGTTACTAAATGTAATGAACGATTTTTTTGAACTACAAACGATTTTTGCATATTCCCTTACTGAAAATCATTGAGTTGGTCAGTCTGACTGAACTACAAACATGAACGCGCATGAACGATAATCGTTCATCGTTTTAACTCAGAAAGTGAACGATTTTTTCAACGATTGAACGATAAACGATATCGTTATCGATAATCGTTCAAAAAAATCGTTGTGTGTGTAACACTTAATTCTGCCCTTAAACTGCAGTTTCCACATATTTTAAGTGCAGTATTGGCTAATAAATAGGCACGCCAGTATAAAGCAGGCTACATTTACAACATTGCCGTTGCCCCCTCCGCAATTTGCGTAATTGAGCAGGCGGGGCCAGGGCCACCATTGCGTCATCAAGCCACCAGACTGCCCACGCCACTGGGATCCGGGAGGCTGATCTGCTCCCCTCAATTTTGCTGGAGGTTCTATGGATCCTATTTAAAATGATTCCCCCTGATTAACAAAATACTGCGTCGCTGTCCTCTGTGTAACTTTTTTGTGGGATAATGGGGCCCTTTTTTGGTCAGGGTCCATTGCTAGCACATTCAGTGAGACAACAGCAGTTTTTTGGGGGTATTTTCTCACCCAATGCTGCCACAATGCTCAAAAAAACAAACAAAATGAATGTAGGCACAACCACTGCCGGGCTCTGCCACCAGCACCGATTGCTCTTGCGGTTTTTCCACACATATTTTTCTCATTTTCAAATTGCGCGAGACACTGGGACCCTACGGGGAGAGCAAGAAGTTACTACACAGCCACACATACGCAGATCCACCAATAAAGTAAAAGTGGTTTTAATGCTAAACTCTACACCGGGACATAAACCTACTGACGTTGCTGTTTTAGATAAATCCCCCAATGGTTATTAACATTTATATTTGTAGTATCAACATTCCTTTTGCTCTTTACGAAATAGTAATAAAGCGAGACTGGGTAATAACGGACAGACAGAGGGGTGAGAGGGCCCTGCTCGCAAGCTTACACTCTATAGGGAAATAGGAGTTTGATACAGGAGTTTAAGTTCTACGCATATTATCTCAGTTTATCAATATTCTATTCGCAGAGATACTGTATGGAGAAATACAGGGGCTGATTTTGAGTTGGACGCAAAGCGGCTGTTTTTGCGTCATGCCACAAAAGCATACTTGCCAATTTCTCATTCCTCCGCTCCGGGAGAAGCCCGTAGTGGACATGCAGATGACCCCTGGGCGGGCAGGTCTGGACTTTTCACTTCAGTAGACCCCGCCCCCATCATGGCAAAATGCAACGAATTGTGGGGCAGTGGGAGGGGCTAAAATGAAGCAAAACCTTTTTATATTGGCCCCAGCCCACTCCCTACGGACCTGCGATTCCTGGAATTATCTCCCTCTACTGCCCTCGCGCCTGCAGTGTGGTCCTCCATTCTCTAAGGACTGTCCCATCACTACAGTGGGAATTGCTTGAGGCATACGTCCTTACTCCAACTGCGCAAGGCGAAGACGGTACACCTTAGCGGATTATTATATAAAATAATTTATAACCCGCCATCAAAGAGCCGTTAAAATGTTTGTCGCTTTCTGAGAGGGGTGCGCTAAAGCTGGGTACACACTCAGCGATGTGTGTGCCCAGAGATGTCGCCGATGATCCCAGCGCCGACGGGCCAAGATATCGGGCAGTCCGCACACACAGGGCGATCTGGTGCCCGACCGCCTGATATGCTGCCCCCCGTATAGCGCTGCATGGGATCTTCAGCCGCAACACCTGATCTTATAAAAAAACAGAGAGAAAGCAGCGCTATATGACAATAGATAAAAAACAATTTATTAAGCATATGAATCTTAAAACACAAACTAATGTGATATACACATGTGTTAAAGGGATAAATGCAAAGCCAATAATAGACAGCAATGAGCAGTGTTTTGCCCTGGAACACTATTAGTAGGTTAGAGTCCTGAAGCACTGTTTGATGGAGGGCAGTCCAACGTGGCAGCACACCAGTGCTGAATATAATTACCCACTAGATGAAAAAGTCCACAATGTCCTTTAATTAGCGATGGTCCCACACTGAGGTTGTCCAACGCAGATGACCGGACCGGGTTACATAGAGGTGGGTGATGATGGTGGTCAGAATCCAAAGTCCAAAGTGGCTGCCACAATAGGTCGCCAGTGCCAATAATCCAATAGTGTTTGGTGATCAATCTAAGTGTCCAGGGTTAACCGATAGTTCACCTACGCGTTTCACTGCTCTAGGCAGCTTTTTCAAGGTGTCCAAGTGATAAAAGACAGACTTTAAATAGTGCTCTATATTGGCATCAATCGCTCCCAGCTGTTGACAATCAATTGATTGTCCATAATATTTTGTAGTCAATTCATTAAAAACACACAGTCTAACAACAGGAGGCAAAACCTGTAATAATATATAAGAAACTGGGCTTGAGTTTATTCCCCCCATGGTGCGTGGGGGTGATAGATTTAGAAAATTGTGTCAGCAAGAAATCTATTGGACCTTTTATTTAAATACATTATTTCCGAGTGCTTAAATGAGGCTTTAGAACTTAATGTGGTCATGTAACCACTTAATAATTTTCCATAATGCTATTTAGTTTATACATGTGTTGATGTCTATATATGTTTATATGTATACACGTATGTATACATATTTTTGTAATTTATCTATTTATTATCTGAGTAGATTCTATGCAACATATGATTATATATATTAGTAATCTATATATTGGATGATGGTTTATTAGTATAATTTTTTAAATAATTTTTAATATCTTTATATATCTATTGAATTTTTATTATTATTTTATTATTTTGATTTTTACTAATTAATTACAATGCAACAATTTCCTCTGCTTTCTGAAGTCCTTTATGGATTTTGTTATCTTCTGATTAGGAATATATTCTAATGACTTATGTCTAATTAACATGGATGTATGACTGACATCTCCATTATATGTGATTGGGCTGGGGATCAGTGTTTTCGTTACTGCATCCTGGTGGTCATGGTGATGGTAGTCTGTGAGACGCAGTGCGACTTATGCTGCGTCCCAACACTACTGCCGGGCCCGACGTGTGACGTCATCACGGTGGAAGTAAACAACTTCCGTAGTGACTGAGATGCCACCGGGACCCGTTTTCAATGAATATACAGTATAAACAGTAAGTACTCCTCCAGTTTCTTATATATTATTACAGGTTTTGCCTCCTGTTGTTAGACTGTGTGTTTTTATAATGAATTGACTACGAAATATTATGGACAATCAATTGATTGTCAACAGCTGAGAGCGATTGATGCCAATATAGAGCACTATTTAAAGTCAGTCTTTTTATCACTTGGACACCTTGAAAAAGCTGCCTAGAGCAGTGAAACGCGTAGGTGAACTATCGGTTAACCCTGGACACTTGGATTGATCACCAAACACTATTGGATTATTGGCACTGGCGAACTATTGTGGCAGCCACTTTGGACTTTGGATTCTGACCACCATCATCACCCACCTCTAAGTAACCCGGTTCGGTCATCTGCGTTGGACAACCTCAGTGTGGGACCATCGCTAATTAAAGGACATTGTGGACTTTTTCATCTAGTGGGTAATTATATTCAGCACTGGTGTGCTGCCACGTTGGACTGCCCTCCATCAAACAGTGCTTCAGGACTCTAACCTACTAATAGTGTTCCAGGGCAAAACACTGCTCATTGCTGTCTATTATTGGCTTTGCATTTATCCCTTTAACACATGTGTATATCACATTAGTTTGTGTTTTAAGATTCATATGCTTAATAAATTGTTTTTTATCTATTGTCATATAGCGCTGCTTTCTCTCTGTTTTTTTTATACAACCATTGGAGATTAACTGTCTCCGTGTTGCAGCTGCTGGGAGTAACACCTCTTGTCAGCGCCCCCTATATTTATTTATAGATCCTTTTGCATTGCCTGATCTTACATGCTGCACATTAGATCAGGCGATGAGGCTGATGACCCCACTACACGATGTACTGCATACACACTACACATTTTTAACGATTTGTCGTTCCGATGTGTCGGAATCGGCCAAATCGTTAAAGGTATCGTGCAGTGTGAAGGGGTCATAAGCCTTGGAGAGGCCTGTAAACTGACAGTTAGGAGCTGGTTGGTTGGTACATTATCGTTCTCCGCTTTATCTCCCTCCAAGGCTTAGTGCATTTCCCCCTTTTGTGTGATCATTTCAAGCGCATCGGAATATGCAGGTGCTATATACATAACAGTTTATAATAATATATAATAATAGTTATAATAATAACCCAGTAATATTAAGGGTGTATAAAAGACAAGATCCTATCGTAAATGCAGCAGTCTAAGTAGAACAAGTCACAATGATTGCATAAAACTCCTGCTGAAGAGCTTACAATCTAATTATACAGCATTCTCTCTTTGAGTGATCTATCACTATGTGTTCCTATGATTGCAGCTTACACAGACAGGGGGTTGAGTTGCAGGTGTCCAACAAGCGTCTCTGGAGCCCGTCACCTGCTTCCCAGAGCCCGGCTCTCACACAATACTGACATTCAGACAGACGGGGGCCTGTGGAGAACCTTCAGTCATCCCGTTTCAGCCACTGCAGTCCATCTTACAGACATTTTATTTTGATGAAGTTAATTTAGTCTCTAGACAGCTGCTGTTATCATAAGCTGAAAACTCAGGTTTGACCTCTGCCTAATGTAAAATCTCCCCTGTGAAATGATATCACCCAGCTAGGTGCAGAGTACAGACAATGGTCTCACAGTATTCCTGTTATTGGGGCTTTCCCACCAGGCACAGGGGCAGCCTCAGGTGTTGTAGGCACCCCACCTGGACGCAGGAAAGGCCGAGGTTGTCTCTGGGGTACAATGTTGTTCACCATTTTGTGGATCTCTAGTGAGGAAATAAATTTGGTATCCAAACTCTTTTCCACCAGCTTTATAGTACATCAAGGAGGATATATACTACTGTTCTCTCCTGGTGTAACACAGGCACATATACTACTGCTCTCTCCTGGTGTAACCCAGGCACATATACTACTGTTCTCTCCTGGTGTAACCCAGGCCCATATACTACTGTTCTCTCACGGTGTAACCCAGGCACATATACTACTGTTTTCTCCTGGTGTAACCCAGACACATACACTACTGTTCTCTCCTGGTATAACCCAGGCACATACACTACTGCTCTCTCCCGGTGTAACCCAGGCACATATACTACTGTTCTCTCCCGGTGTAACCCAGGCACATATACTACTGTTCTCTCCCGGTGTAACCCAGGCACATACACTACTGCTCTCTCCCGGTGTAACCCAGGCACATATACTACTGTTCTCTCCTGGTGTAACCCAGGCACATATACTACTGCTCTCTCCTGGTGTAACCCAGGCACATATACTACTGTCCTCTCCTGGTGTAACCCAGGCACATATACTACTGTTCTCTCCTGGTGTAACCCAGGCACATATACTACTGTTCTCTCCTGGTGTAACCCAGGCACATATACTACTGTTCTCTCCCGGTGTAACCCAGGCACATATACTACTGTTTTCTCCTGGTGTAACCCAGACACATATACTACTGTTCTCTCCTGGTATAACCCAGGCACATATACTACTGCTCTCTCCTGGTGTAACCCAGGCGCATATATTAATGCTCTCTCCTGGTGTAACCCAGGCACATATACTACTGTTCTCTCCTGGTGTAACCAAGGTACATATACTACTGCTCTCTCCTGGTGTAACCCAAACACATATACTACTGTTCTCTCCTGGTGTAACCCATGCACATATACTTCTGTTCTCTCCTGGTGTAACCCAGGCACATATACTACTGCTCTCTCCCGGTGTAACCCAGGCACATATACTACTGTTCTCTCCTGGTGTAACCCAGGCACATATACTACTGTTCTATCCTGGTGTAACCCAGGCACATATACTACTCTTCTCTCCTGGTGTAACCCAGGCACATATACTACTGTTCTCTCCTGGTGTAACCCAGGCACATATACTACTGCTCTCTCCTGGTGTAACCCAGGCACATATACTACTGTCCTCTCCCGGTGTAACCCAGGCACATATACTACTGTTCTCTCCCGGTGTAACCCAGGCACATATACTACTGTTTTCTCCTGGTGTAACCCAGACACATATACTACTGTTCTCTCCTGGTATAACCCAGGCACATATACTACTGCTCTCTCCTGGTGTAACCCAGGCGCATATATTAATGCTCTCTCCTGGTGTAACCCAGGCACATATACTACTGTTCTCTCCTGGTGTAACCAAGGCACATATACTACAGCTCTCTCCTGGTGTAACCCAAACACATATACTACTGTTCTCTCCTGGTGTAACCCAGGCACATATACTACAGTTCCCTGCCGGTGTAACCAAGGCACATATACTACTGTTCTCTCCTGTGTAACCCAAATACATATACTACTGTTATCTCCTGGTGTAACCAAGGCACATATACTACTGTTCTCTCCTGGTGTAACCCAGGCACATACCTGTATACTACTGCTCTCTCCTGGTGTAACCCAAACACATATACTACTGTTCTCTCCTGGTGTAACCCATGCACATATACTTCTGTTCTCTCCTGGTGTAACCCAGGCACATATACTACTGCTCTCTCCCGGTGTAACCCAGGCACATATACTACTGTTCTCTCCTGGTGTAACCCAGGCACATATACTACTGTTCTCTCCTGGTGTAACCCAGGCACATATACTACTGTTCACTCCCGGTGTAACCTAGGCGCATATACGACTGTTCTCTCCCGGTGTAACCCATCTCTCCCGGTGTAACCCAGGCACATACACTACTGTTCTCTGCCGGTGTAACCCAGGCACATACACTACTGTTCTCTCCTGGTGTAACCCAGGCACATATACTACTGTTCTCTCCCGGTGTAACCCAGGCACATATACTACTGTTCTCTATCGGTGTAACCCAGGCACATATACTACTATTCTCTCCTTGTGTAAACCCAGGCACATATACTACTGTTCTCTCCTGGTGTAACCCAGGCACATATACTACTGTTCTCTCCCGGTATAACCTAAACACATATACTACTGTTCTCTCCCGGTGTAACCCAGGCACATATACTACTGTTCTCTCCCGGTGTAACCCAGGCACATATACTACTGTTCTCTCCTGGTGTAACCCAGGCACATATATTACTGTTCTCTCCCGGTGTAACCCAGGCACATACACTACTGTTCTCTCCCGGTGTAACCCAGGCACATACACTACTGTTCTCTCCTGGTGTAACCCAGGCACATATACTACTGTTCTCTCCTGGTGTAACCCAGGCACATATATTACTGCTCTCTCCTGGTGTAACCCAGGCACATATACTACTCTTCTCTCCTGGTGTAACCCAGGCACATATACTACTGTTCTCTCCCGGTGTAACCCAGGCACATACACTACTGTTCTCTCCCGGTGTAACCCAGGCACATACACTACTGTTCTCTCCCGGTGTAACCCAGGCACATACACTACTGTTCTCTCCCGGTGTAACCCAGGCACATACACTACTGTTCTCTCCCGGTCTAACCCAGGCACATATACTACTGTTCTCTCCCGGTGTAACCCAGGCACATATACTACTGTTCTCTCCTGGTGTAACCCAGGCACATATACTACTGTTCTCTCCTTCTGTAACCCAGGCACATATACTACTATTCTATCCCGGTGTAACCCAGGCGCAAATACTACTGTTCTCTCCTGGTGTAACCCAGGCGCATATACTACTGCTCTCTCCTGGTGTAACCCAGGCGCATATACTACTGTTCTCTCCTGGTGTAACCCAGGCACATATACTACTGTTCTCTCCTGGTGTAACCCAGGCCCATATACTACTGTTCTCTCCCGGTGTAACCCAGGCACATATACTACTGTTTTCTCCTGGTGTAACCAAGACACATATACTACTGCTCTCTCCTGGTATAACCCAGGCACATACACTACTGCTCTCTCCCGGTGTAACCCAGGCACATATACTACTGTTCTCTCCCGGTGTAACCCAGGCACATATACTACTGTTCTCTCCCGGTGTAACCCAGGCACATACACTACTGCTCTCTCCCGGTGTAACCCAGGCACATATACTACTGTTCTCTCCTGGTGTAACCCAGGCACATATACTACTGCTCTCTCCTGGTGTAACCCAGGCACATATACTACTGTCCTCTCCCGGTGTAACCCAGGCACATATACTACTGTTCTCTCCTGGTGTAACCCAGGCACATATACTACTGTTCACTCCCGGTGTAACCTAGGCGCATATACGACTGTTCTCTCCCGGTGTAACCCATCTCTCCCGGTGTAACCCAGGCACATACACTACTGTTCTCTGCCGGTGTAACCCAGGCACATACACTACTGTTCTCTCCTGGTGTAACCCAGGCACATATACTACTGTTCTCTCCCGGTGTAACCCAGGCACATATACTACTGTTCTCTATCGGTGTAACCCAGGCACATATACTACTATTCTCTCCTTGTGTAAACCCAGGCACATATACTACTGTTCTCTCCTGGTGTAACCCAGGCACATATACTACTGTTCTCTCCCGGTATAACCTAAACACATATACTACTGTTCTCTCCCGGTGTAACCCAGGCACATATACTACTGTTCTCTCCCGGTGTAACCCAGGCACATATACTACTGTTCTCTCCTGGTGTAACCCAGGCACATATATTACTGTTCTCTCCCGGTGTAACCCAGGCACATACACTACTGTTCTCTCCCGGTGTAACCCAGGCACATACACTACTGTTCTCTCCTGGTGTAACCCAGGCACATATACTACTGTTCTCTCCTGGTGTAACCCAGGCACATATATTACTGCTCTCTCCTGGTGTAACCCAGGCACATATACTACTCTTCTCTCCTGGTGTAACCCAGGCACATACACTACTGTTCTCTCCCGGTGTAACCCAGGCACATACACTACTGTTCTCTCCCGGTGTAACCCAGGCACATACACTACTGTTCTCTCCCGGTGTAACCCAGGCACATACACTACTGTTCTCTCCCGGTGTAACCCAGGCACATACACTACTGTTCTCTCCCGGTCTAACCCAGGCACATATACTACTGTTCTCTCCCGGTGTAACCCAGGCACATATACTACTGTTCTCTCCTGGTGTAACCCAGGCACATATACTACTGTTCTCTCCTTCTGTAACCCAGGCACATATACTACTATTCTATCCCGGTGTAACCCAGGCGCAAATACTACTGTTCTCTCCTGGTGTAACCCAGGCGCATATACTACTGCTCTCTCCTGGTGTAACCCAGGCGCATATACTACTGTTCTCTCCTGGTGTAACCCAGGCACATATACTACTGTTCTCTCCTGGTGTAACCCAGGCCCATATACTACTGTTCTCTCCCGGTGTAACCCAGGCACATATACTACTGTTTTCTCCTGGTGTAACCAAGACACATATACTACTGCTCTCTCCTGGTATAACCCAGGCACATACACTACTGCTCTCTCCCGGTGTAACCCAGGCACATATACTACTGTTCTCTCCCGGTGTAACCCAGGCACATATACTACTGTTCTCTCCCGGTGTAACCCAGGCACATACACTACTGCTCTCTCCCGGTGTAACCCAGGCACATATACTACTGTTCTCTCCTGGTGTAACCCAGGCACATATACTACTGCTCTCTCCTGGTGTAACCCAGGCACATATACTACTGTCCTCTCCCGGTGTAACCCAGGCACATATACTACTGTTTTCTCCTGGTGTAACCCAGACACATATACTACTGTTCTCTCCTGGTATAACCCAGGCACATATACTACTGCTCTCTCCTGGTGTAACCCAGGCGCATATATTAATGCTCTCTCCTGGTGTAACCCAGGCACATATACTACTGTTCTCTCCTGGTGTAACCAAGGCACATATACTACTGCTCTCTCCTGGTGTAACCCAAACACATATACTACTGTTCTCTCCTGGTGTAACCCAGGCACATATACTACAGTTCCCTCCCGGTGTAACCAAGGCACATATACTACTGTTCTCTCCTGTGTAACCCAAATACATATACTACTGTTATCTCCTGGTGTAACCAAGGCACATATACTACTGTTCTCTCCTGGTGTAACCCAGGCACATACCTGTATACTACTGCTCTCTCCTGGTGTAACCCAAACACATATACTACTGTTCTCTCCTGGTGTAACCCATGCACATATACTTCTGTTCTCTCCTGGTGTAACCCAGGCACATATACTACTGCTCTCTCCCGGTGTAACCCAGGCACATATACTACTGTTCTCTCCTGGTGTAACCCAGGCACATATACTACTGTTCTATCCTGGTGTAACCCAGGCACATATACTACTCTTCTCTCCTGGTGTAACCCAGGCACATATACTACTGTTCTCTCCTGGTGTAACCCAGGCACATATACTACTGTTCACTCCCGGTGTAACCTAGGCGCATATACTACTGTTCTCTCCCGGTGTAACCCATCTCTCCCGGTGTAACCCAGGCACATACACTACTGTTCTCTCCCGGTGTAACCCAGGCACATACACTACTGTTCTCTCCTGGTGTAACCCAGGCACATATACTACTGTTCTCTCCCGGTGTAACCCAGGCACATATACTACTGTTCTCTACCGGTGTAACCCAGGCACATATACTACTGTTCTCTCCTTGTGTAAACCCAGGCACATATACTACTGTTCTCTCCTGGTGTAACCCAGGCACATATACTACTGTTCTCTCCCGGTGTAACCTAAACACATATACTACTGTTCTCTCCCGGTGTAACCCAGGCACATATACTACTGTTCTTTCCCGGTGTAACCCAGGCACATATACTACTGTTCTCTCCTGGTGTAACCCAGGCACATATATTACTGTTCTCTCCCGGTGTAACCCAGGCACATACACTACTGTTCTCTCCCGGTGTAACCCAGGCACATACACTACTGTTCTCTCCTGGTGTAACCCAGGCACATATACTACTGTTCTCTCCTGGTGTAACCCAGGCACATATATTACTTCTCTCTCCTGGTGTAACCCAGGCACATATACTACTCTTCTCTCCCGGTGTAACCCAGGCACATATACTACTGTTCTCTCCCGGTGCAACCCAGGCACATACACTACTGTTCTCTCCCGGTGTAACCCAGGCACATACACTACTGTTCTCTCCCGGTGTAACCCAGGCACATACACTACTGTTCTCTCCCGGTGTAACCCAGGCACATACACTACTGTTCTCTCCCGGTGTAACCCAGGCACATATACTACTGTTCTCTCCCGGTGTAACCCAGGCACATATACTACTGTTCTCTCCTGGTGTAACCCAGGCACATATACTACTGTTCTCTCCTTGTGTAACCCAGGCACATATACTACTGTTCTATCCCGGTGTAACCCAGGCGCAAATACTACTGCTCTCTCCTGGTGTAACCCAGGCGCATATACTACTGCTCTCTCCTGGTGTAACCCAGGCGCATATACTACTGTTCTCTCCTGGTGTAACCCAGGCACATATACTACTGTTCTCTCCTGGTGTAACCCAGGCACATATACTACTGTTCTCTCCCGGTGTAACCCAGGCACATATACTACTGTTTTCTCCTGGTGTAACCCAGACACATATACTACTGTTCTCTCCTGGTATAACCCAGGCACATATACTACTGCTCTCTCCTGGTGTAACCCAGGCGCATATATTAATGCTCTCTCCTGGTGTAACCCAGGCACATATACTACTGTTCTCTCCTGGTGTAACCAAGGCACATATACTACTGCTCTCTCCTGGTGTAACCCAAACACATATACTACTGTTCTCTCCTGGTGTAACCCAGGCACATATACTGCAGTTCCCTCCCGGTGTAACCAAGGCACATATACTACTGTTCTCTCCTGTGTAACCCAAATACATATACTACTGTTATCTCCTGGTGTAACCAAGGCACATATACTACTGTTCTCTCCTGGTGTAACCCAGGCACATACCTGTATACTACTGCTCTCTCCTGGTGTAACCCAAACACATATACTACTGTTCTCTCCTGGTGTAACCCATGCACATATACTTCTGTTCTCTCCTGGTGTAACCCAGGCACATATACTACTGCTCTCTCCCGGTGTAACCCAGGCACATATACTACTGTTCTCTCCTGGTGTAACCCAGGCACATATACTACTGTTCTATCCTGGTGTAACCCAGGCACATATACTACTCTTCTCTCCTGGTGTAACCCAGGCACATATACTACTGTTCTCTCCTGGTGTAACCCAGGCACATATACTACTGCTCTCTCCTGGTGTAACCCAGGCACATATACTACTGTCCTCTCCCGGTGTAACCCAGGCACATATACTACTGTTCTCTCCCGGTGTAACCCAGGCACATATACTACTGTTTTCTCCTGGTGTAACCCAGACACATATACTACTGTTCTCTCCTGGTATAACCCAGGCACATATACTACTGCTCTCTCCTGGTGTAACCCAGGCGCATATATTAATGCTCTCTCCTGGTGTAACCCAGGCACATATACTACTGTTCTCTCCTGGTGTAACCAAGGCACATATACTACAGCTCTCTCCTGGTGTAACCCAAACACATATACTACTGTTCTCTCCTGGTGTAACCCAGGCACATATACTACAGTTCCCTCCCGGTGTAACCAAGGCACATATACTACTGTTCTCTCCTGTGTAACCCAAATACATATACTACTGTTATCTCCTGGTGTAACCAAGGCACATATACTACTGTTCTCTCCTGGTGTAACCCAGGCACATACCTGTATACTACTGCTCTCTCCTGGTGTAACCCAAACACATATACTACTGTTCTCTCCTGGTGTAACCCATGCACATATACTTCTGTTCTCTCCTGGTGTAACCCAGGCACATATACTACTGCTCTCTCCCGGTGTAACCCAGGCACATATACTACTGTTCTCTCCTGGTGTAACCCAGGCACATATACTACTGTTCTCTCCTGGTGTAACCCAGGCACATATACTACTGTTCACTCCCGGTGTAACCTAGGCGCATATACGACTGTTCTCTCCCGGTGTAACCCATCTCTCCCGGTGTAACCCAGGCACATACACTACTGTTCTCTGCCGGTGTAACCCAGGCACATACACTACTGTTCTCTCCTGGTGTAACCCAGGCACATATACTACTGTTCTCTCCCGGTGTAACCCAGGCACATATACTACTGTTCTCTACCGGTGTAACCCAGGCACATATACTACTATTCTCTCCTTGTGTAAACCCAGGCACATATACTACTGTTCTCTCCTGGTGTAACCCAGGCACATATACTACTGTTCTCTCCCGGTGTAACCTAAACACATATACTACTGTTCTCTCCCGGTGTAACCCAGGCACATATACTACTGTTCTCTCCCGGTGTAACCCAGGCACATATACTACTGTTCTCTCCTGGTGTAACCCAGGCACATATATTACTGTTCTCTCCCGGTGTAACCCAGGCACATACACTACTGTTCTCTCCCGGTGTAACCCAGGCACATACACTACTGTTCTCTCCTGGTGTAACCCAGGCACATATACTACTGTTCTCTCCTGGTGTAACCCAGGCACATATATTACTGCTCTCTCCTGGTGTAACCCAGGCACATATACTACTCTTCTCTCCTGGTGTAACCCAGGCACATATACTACTGTTCTCTCCCGGTGTAACCCAGGCACATACACTACTGTTCTCTCCCGGTGTAACCCAGGCACATACACTACTGTTCTCTCCCGGTGTAACCCAGGCACATACACTACTGTTCTCTCCCGGTGTAACCCAGGCACATACACTACTGTTCTCTCCCGGTCTAACCCAGGCACATATACTACTGTTCTCTCCCGGTGTAACCCAGGCACATATACTACTGTTCTCTCCTGGTGTAACCCAGGCACATATACTACTGTTCTCTCCTTCTGTAACCCAGGCACATATACTACTGTTCTATCCCGGTGTAACCCAGGCGCAAATACTACTGTTCTCTCCTGGTGTAACCCAGGCGCATATACTACTGCTCTCTCCTGGTGTAACCCAGGCGCATATACTACTGTTCTCTCCTGGTGTAACCCAGGCACATATACTACTGTTCTCTCCTGGTGTAACCCAGGCCCATATACTACTGTTCTCTCCCGGTGTAACCCAGGCACATATACTACTGTTTTCTCCTGGTGTAACCAAGACACATATACTACTGCTCTCTCCTGGTATAACCCAGGCACATACACTACTGCTCTCTCCCGGTGTAACCCAGGCACATATACTACTGTTCTCTCCCGGTGTAACCCAGGCACATATACTACTGTTCTCTCCCGGTGTAACCCAGGCACATACACTACTGCTCTCTCCCGGTGTAACCCAGGCACATATACTACTGTTCTCTCCTGGTGTAACCCAGGCACATATACTACTGCTCTCTCCTGGTGTAACCCAGGCACATATACTACTGTCCTCTCCCGGTGTAACCCAGGCACATATACTACTGTTCTCTCCCGGTGTAACCCAGGCACATATACTACTGTTTTCTCCTGGTGTAACCCAGACACATATACTACTGTTCTCTCCTGGTATAACCCAGGCACATATACTACTGCTCTCTCCTGGTGTAACCCAGGCGCATATATTAATGCTCTCTCCTGGTGTAACCCAGGCACATATACTACTGTTCTCTCCTGGTGTAACCAAGGCACATATACTACTGCTCTCTCCTGGTGTAACCCAAACACATATACTACTGTTCTCTCCTGGTGTAACCCAGGCACATATACTACAGTTCCCTCCCGGTGTAACCAAGGCACATATACTACTGTTCTCTCCTGTGTAACCCAAATACATATACTACTGTTATCTCCTGGTGTAACCAAGGCACATATACTACTGTTCTCTCCTGGTGTAACCCAGGCACATACCTGTATACTACTGCTCTCTCCTGGTGTAACCCAAACACATATACTACTGTTCTCTCCTGGTGTAACCCATGCACATATACTTCTGTTCTCTCCTGGTGTAACCCAGGCACATATACTACTGCTCTCTCCCGGTGTAACCCAGGCACATATACTACTGTTCTCTCCTGGTGTAACCCAGGCACATATACTACTGTTCTATCCTGGTGTAACCCAGGCACATATACTACTCTTCTCTCCTGGTGTAACCCAGGCACATATACTACTGTTCTCTCCTGGTGTAACCCAGGCACATATACTACTGTTCACTCCCGGTGTAACCTAGGCGCATATACTACTGTTCTCTCCCGGTGTAACCCATCTCTCCCGGTGTAACCCAGGCACATACACTACTGTTCTCTCCCGGTGTAACCCAGGCACATACACTACTGTTCTCTCCTGGTGTAACCCAGGCACATATACTACTGTTCTCTCCCGGTGTAACCCAGGCACATATACTACTGTTCTCTACCGGTGTAACCCAGGCACATATACTACTGTTCTCTCCTTGTGTAAACCCAGGCACATATACTACTGTTCTCTCCTGGTGTAACCCAGGCACATATACTACTGTTCTCTCCCGGTGTAACCTAAACACATATACTACTGTTCTCTCCCGGTGTAACCCAGGCACATATACTACTGTTCTTTCCCGGTGTAACCCAGGCACATATACTACTGTTCTCTCCTGGTGTAACCCAGGCACATATATTACTGTTCTCTCCCGGTGTAACCCAGGCACATACACTACTGTTCTCTCCCGGTGTAACCCAGGCACATACACTACTGTTCTCTCCTGGTGTAACCCAGGCACATATACTACTGTTCTCTCCTGGTGTAACCCAGGCACATATATTACTTCTCTCTCCTGGTGTAACCCAGGCACATATACTACTCTTCTCTCCCGGTGTAACCCAGGCACATATACTACTGTTCTCTCCCGGTGCAACCCAGGCACATACACTACTGTTCTCTCCCGGTGTAACCCAGGCACATACACTACTGTTCTCTCCCGGTGTAACCCAGGCACATACACTACTGTTCTCTCCCGGTGTAACCCAGGCACATACACTACTGTTCTCTCCCGGTGTAACCCAGGCACATATACTACTGTTCTCTCCCGGTGTAACCCAGGCACATATACTACTGTTCTCTCCTGGTGTAACCCAGGCACATATACTACTGTTCTCTCCTTGTGTAACCCAGGCACATATACTACTGTTCTATCCCGGTGTAACCCAGGCGCAAATACTACTGCTCTCTCCTGGTGTAACCCAGGCGCATATACTACTGCTCTCTCCTGGTGTAACCCAGGCGCATATACTACTGTTCTCTCCTGGTGTAACCCAGGCACATATACTACTGTTCTCTCCTGGTGTAACCCAGGCCCATATACTACTGTTTTCTCCTGGTGTAACCCAGACACATATACTACTGTTCTCTCCCGCTATAACCCAGGCACATACACTACTGCTCTCTCCCGGTGTAACCCAGGCACATATACTACTGTTCTCTCCCGGTGTAACCCAGGCACATATACTACTGTTCTCTCCCGGTGTAACCCAGGCACATACACTACTGCTCTCTCCCGGTGTAACCCAGGCACATATACTACTGTTCTCTCCTGGTGTAACCCAGGCACATATACTACTGCTCTCTCCTGGTGTAACCCAGGCGCATATACTGCTGTCCTCTCCTGGTGTAACCCAGGCACATATACTACTGTTCTCTCCCGGTGTAACCCAGGCACATATACTACTGTTTTCTCCTGGTGTAACCCAGACACATATACTACTGTTCTCTCCTGGTGTAACCCAGGCGCATATATTAATGCTCTCTCCTGGTGTAACCCAGGCACATATACTACTGTTCTCTCCTGGTGTAACCAAGGCACATATACTACTGCTCTCTCCTGGTGTAACCCAAACACATATACTACTGTTCTCTCCTGGTGTAACCCAGGCACATATACTACAGTTCCCTCCCGGTGTAACCAAGGCACATATACTACTGTTCTCTCCTGTGTAACCCAAATACATATACTACTGTTATCTCCTGGTGTAACCAAGGCACATATACTACTGTTCTCTCCTGGTGTAACCCAGGCACATACCTGTATACTACTGCTCTCTCCTGGTGTAACCCAAACACATATACTACTGTTCTCTCCTGGTGTAACCCATGCACATATACTTCTGTTCTCTCCTGGTGTAACCCAGGCACATATACTACTGCTCTCTCCCGGTGTAACCCAGGCACATATACTACTGTTCTCTCCTGGTGTAACCCAGGCACATATACTAGTCTTCTCTCCTGGTGTAACCCAGGCACATATACTACTGTTCTCTCCTGGTGTAACCCAGGCACATATACTACTGTCCTCTCCTGGTGTAACCCAGGCACATACACTACTGTTCTCTCCCGGTGTAACCCAGGCACATATACTACTGTTCTCTCCCGGTGTAACCCAGGCACATATACTACTGTTCTCTCCTGGTGTAACCCAGGCACATATACTACTGTTCTCTCCTTGTGTAACCCAGGCACATATACTACTGTTCTATCCCGGTGTAACCCAGGCGCAAATACTACTGCTCTCTCCTGGTGTAACCCAGGCGCATATACTACTGCTCTCTCCTGGTGTAACCCAGGCGCATATACTACTGTTCTCTCCTGGTGTAACCCAGGCGCATATACTACTGTTCTCTCCTGGTGTAACCCAGGCCCATATACTACTGTTTTCTCCTGGTGTAACCCAGGCACATACACTACTGCTCTCTCCCGGTGTAACCCAGGCACATATACTACTGTTCTCTCCCGGTGTAACCCAGGCACATATACTACTGTTCTCTCCCGGTGTAACCCAGGCACATACACTACTGCTCTCTCCCGGTATAACCCAGGCACATATACTACTGTTCTCTCCTGGTGTAACCCAGGCACATATACTACTGCTCTCTCCTGGTGTAACCCAGGCGCATATACTACTGTCCTCTCCTGGTGTAACCCAGGCACATATACTACTGTTCTCTCCCGGTGTAACCCAGGCACATATACTACTGTTTTCTCCTGGTGTAACCCAGACACATATACTACTGTTCTCTCCTGGTGTAACCCAGGCGCATATATTAATGCTCTCTCCTGGTGTAACCCAGGCACATATACTACTGTTCTCTCCTGGTGTAACCAAGGCACATATACTACTGCTCTCTCCTGGTGTAACCCAAACACATATACTACTGTTCTCTCCTGGTGTAACCCAGGCACATATACTACAGTTCCCTCCCGGTGTAACCAAGGCACATATACTACTGTTCTCTCCTGTGTAACCCAAATACATATACTACTGTTATCTCCTGGTGTAACCAAGGCACATATACTACTGTTCTCTCCTGGTGTAACCCAGGCACATACCTGTATACTACTGCTCTCTCCTGGTGTAACCCAAACACATAAACTACTGTTCTCTCCTGGTGTAACCCATGCACATATACTTCTGTTCTCTCCTGGTGTAACCCAGGCACATATACTACTGCTCTCTCCCGGTGTAACCCAGGCACATATACTACTGTTCTCTCCTGGTGTAACCCAGGCACATATACTACTGTTCTATCCTGGTGTAACCCAGGCACATATACTACTCTTCTCTCCTGGTGTAACCCAGGCACATATACTACTGTTCTCTCCTGGTGTAACCCAGGCACATATACTACTGTTCACTCACGGTGTAACCTAGGCGCATATACTTCTGTTCTCTCCCGGTGTAACCCATCTCTCCCGGTGTAACCCAGGCACATACACTACTGTTCTCTCCCGGTGCAACCCAGGCACATACACTACTGTTCTCTCCTGGTGTAACCCAGGCACATATACTACTGTTCTCTCCCGGTGTAACCCTGGCACATATACTACTGTTCTCTCCCGGTGTAACCCAGGCACATATACTACTGTTCTCTCCTTGTGTAAACCCAGGCACATATACTACTGTTCTCTCCTGGTGTAACCCAGGCACATATACTACTGTTCTCTCCCGGTGTAACCTAAACACATATACTACTGTTCTCTCCCGGTGTAACCCAGGCACATATACTACTGTTCTCTCCCGGTGTAACCCAGGCACATATACTACTGTTCTCTCCTGGTGTAACCCAGGCACATATATTACTGTTCTCTCCCGGTGTAACCCAGGCACATACACTACTGTTCTCTCCCGGTGTAACCCAGGCACATACACTACTGTTCTCTCCTGGTGTAACCCAGGCACATATACTACTGTTCTCTCCTGGTGTAACCCAGGCACATATATTACTGCTCTCTCCTGGTGTAACCCAGGCACATATACTACTCTTCTCTCCCGGTGTAACCCAGGCACATATACTACTGTTCTCTCCCGGTGTAACCCAGGCACATACACTACTGTTCTCTCCCGGTGTAACCCAGGCACATACACTACTGTTCTCTCCCGGTGTAACCCAGGCACATACACTACTGTTCTCTCCCGGTGTAAACCAGGCACATACACTACTGTTCTCTCCCGGTGTAACCCAGGCACATATACTACTGTTCTCTCCCGGTGTAACCCAGGCACATATACTACTGTTCTCTCCTGGTGTAACCCAGGCACATATACTACTGTTCTCTCCTTGTGTAACCCAGGCACATATACTACTATTCTATCCCGGTGTAACCCAGGCGCAAATACTACTGTTCTCTCCTGGTGTAACCCAGGCGCATATACTACTGCTCTCTCCTGGTGTAACCCAGGCGCATATACTACTGTTCTCTCCTGGTGTAACCCAGGCACATATACTACTGTTCTCTCCTGGTGTAACCCAGGCCCATATACTACTGTTCTCTCCCGGTGTAACCCAGGCACATATACTACTGTTTTCTCCTGGTGTAACCCAGACACATATACTACTGTTCTCTCCTGGTATAACCCAGGCACATACACTACTGCTCTCTCCCGGTGTAACCCAGGCACATATACTACTGTTCTCTCCCAGTGTAACCCAGGCACATATATTACTGTTCTCTCCCGGTGTAACCCAGGCACATACACGACTGCTCTCTCCCGGTGTAACCCAGGCACATATACTACTGTTCTCTCCTGGTGTAACCCAGGCACATATACTACTGCTCTCTCCTGGTGTAACCCAGGCACATATACTACTGTCCTCTCCTGGTGTAACCCAGGCACATACACTACTGTTCTCTCCCGGTGTAACCCAGGCACATATACTACTGTTCTCTCCCGGTGTAACCCAGGCACATATACTACTGTTCTCTCCTGGTGTAACCCAGGCACATATACTACTGTTCTCTCCTTGTGTAACCCAGGCACATATACTACTGTTCTATCCCGGTGTAACCCAGGCGCAAATACTACTGCTCTCTCCTGGTGTAACCCAGGCGCATATACTACTGCTCTCTCCTGGTGTAACCCAGGCACATATACTACTGTTCTCTCCTGGTGTAACCCAGGCGCATATACTACTGTTCTCTCCTGGTGTAACCCAGGCCCATATACTACTGTTTTCTCCTGGTGTAACCCAGACACATATACTACTGTTCTCTCCTGGTATAACCCAGGCACATACACTACTGCTCTCTCCCGGTGTAACCCAGGCACATATACTACTGTTCTCTCCCGGTGTAACCCAGGCACATATACTACTGTTCTCTCCCGGTGTAACCCAGGCACATATACTACTGCTCTCTCCTGGTGTAACCCAGGCACATATACTACTGTCCTCTCCTGGTGTAACGCAGGCACATATACTACTGTTCTCTCCTGGTGTAACCCAGGCACATATACTACTGTTTTCTCCTGGTGTAACCCAGACACATATACTACTGTTCTCTCCTGGTATTACCCAGGCACATATACTACTGCTCTCTCCTGGTGTAACCCAGGCGCATATATTAATGCTCTCTCCTGGTGTATCCCAGGCACATATACTACTGTTCTCTCCTGGTGTAACCAAGGCACATATACTACTGCTCTCTCCTGGTGTAACCCAAACACATATACTACTGTTCTCTCCTGGTGTAACCCAGGCACATATACTACAGTTCCCTCCCGGTGTAACCAAGGCACATATACTACTGTTTTCTCCTGTGTAACCCAAATACATATACTACTGTTATCTCCTGGTGTAACCAAGGCACATATACTACTGTTCTCTCCTGGTGTAACCCAGGCACATACCTGTATACTACTGCTCTCTCCTGGTGTAACCCAAACACATATACTACTGTTCTCTCCTGGTGTAACCCATGCACATATACTTCTGTTCTCTCCTGGTGTAACCCAGGCACATATACTACTGCTCTCTCCCGGTGTAACCCAGGCACATATACTACTGTTCTTTCCTGGTGTAACCCAGGCACATATACTACTGTTCTATCCTGGTGTAACCCAGGCACATATACTACTCTTCTCTCCTGGTGTAACCCAGGCACATATACTACTGTTCTCTCCTGGTGTAACCCAGGCACATATACTACTGTTCACTCACGTTGTAACCTAGGCGCATATACTACTGTTCTCTCCCGGTGTAACCCATCTCTCCCGGTGTAACCCAGGCACATATACTACTGTTCTCTCCCGGTGTAACCCAGGCACATATACTACTGTTCTCTCCTGGTGTAACCCAGGCACATATATTACTGTTCTCTCCCGGTGTAACCCAGGCACATACACTACTGTTCTCTCCCGGTGTAACCCAGGCACATACACTACTGTTCTCTCCTGGTGTAACCCAGGCACATATACTACTGTTCTCTCCTGGTGTAACCCAGGCACATATATTACTGCTCTCTCCTGGTGTAACCCAGGCACATATACTACTCTTCTCTCCCGGTGTAACCCAGGCACATATACTACTGCTCTCTCCTGGTGTAACCCAGGCACATATACTACTGTCCTCTCCTGGTGTAACCCAGGCACATATACTACTGTTCTCTCCCGGTGTAACCCAGGCACATATACTACTGTTTTCTCCTGGTGTAACCCAGACACATATACTACTGTTCTCTCCTGGTATTACCCAGGCACATATACTACTGCTCTCTCCTGGTGTAACCCAGGCGCATATATTAATGCTCTCTCCTGGTGTATCCCAGGCACATATACTACTGTTCTCTCCTGGTGTAACCAAGGCACATATACTACTGCTCTCTCCTGGTGTAACCCAAACACATATACTACTGTTCTCTCCTGGTGTAACCCAGGCACATATACTACAGTTCCCTCCCGGTGTAACCAAGGCACATATACTACTGTTTTCTCCTGTGTAACCCAAATACATATACTACTGTTATCTCCTGGTGTAACCAAGGCACATATACTACTGTTCTCTCCTGGTGTAACCCAGGCACATACCTGTATACTACTGCTCTCTCCTGGTGTAACCCAAACACATATACTACTGTTCTCTCCTGGTGTAACCCATGCACATATACTTCTGTTCTCTCCTGGTGTAACCCAGGCACATATACTACTGCTCTCTCCCGGTGTAACCCAGGCACATATACTACTGTTCTTTGCTGGTGTAACCCAGGCACATATACTACTGTTCTATCCTGGTGTAACCCAGGCACATATACTACTCTTCTCTCCTGGTGTAACCCAGGCACATATACTACTGTTCTCTCCTGGTGTAACCCAGGCACATATACTACTGTTCACTCACGTTGTAACCTAGGCGCATATACTACTGTTCTCTCCCGGTGTAACCCATCTCTCCCGGTGTAACCCAGGCACATATACTACTGTTCTCTCCCGGTGTAACCCAGGCACATATACTACTGTTCTCTCCTGGTGTAACCCAGGCACATATATTACTGTTCTCTCCCGGTGTAACCCAGGCACATACACTACTGTTCTCTCCCGGTGTAACCCAGGCACATACACTACTGTTCTCTCCTGGTGTAACCCAGGCACATATACTACTGTTCTCTCCTGGTGTAACCCAGGTACATATATTACTGCTCTCTCCTGGTGTAACCCAGGCACATATACTACTCTTCTCTCCCGGTGTAACCCAGGCACATATACTACTGTTCTCTCCCAGTGTAACCCAGGCACATACACTACTGTTCTCTCCCGGTGTAACCCAGGCACATACACTACTGTTCTCTCCCGGTGTAACCCAGGCACATACACTACTGTTCTCTCCCGGTGTAACCCAGGCACATACACTACTGTTCTCTCCCGGTGTAACCCAGGCACATATACTACTGTTCTCTCCCGGTGTAACCCAGGCACATATACTACTGTTCTCTCCTGGTGTAACCCAGGCACATATACTACTGTTCTCTCCTTGTGTAACCCAGGCACATATACTACTATTCTATCCCGGTGTAACCCAGGCGCAAATACTACTGTTCTCTCCTGGTGTAACCCAGGCGCATATACTACTGCTCTCTCCTGGTGTAACCCAGGCACATATACTACTGTTCTCTCCTGGTGTAACCCAGGCACATATACTACTGTTCTCTCCTGGTGTAACCCAGGCCCATATACTACTGTTCTCTCCCGGTGTAACCCAGGCACATATACTACTGTTTTCTCCTGGTGTAACCCAGACACATATACTACTGTTCTCTCCTGGTATAACCCAGGCACATACACTACTGCTCTCTCCCGGTGTAACCCAGGCACATATACTACTGTTCTCTCCCAGTGTAACCCAGGCACATATACTACTGTTCTCTCCCGGTGTAACCCAGGCACATACACTACTGCTCTCTCCCGGTGTAACCCAGGCACATATACTACTGTTCTCTCCTGGTGTAACCCAGGCACATATACTACTGCTCTCTCCTGGTGTAACCCAGGCACATATACTACTGTCCTCTCCTGGTGTAACCCAGGCACATATACTACTGTTCTCTCCCGGTGTAACCCAGGCACATATACTACTGTTTTCTCCTGGTGTAACCCAGACACATATACTACTGTTCTCTCCTGGTATAACCCAGGCACATATACTTCTGCTCTCTCCTGGTGTAACCCAGGCGCATATATTAATGCTCTCTCCCGGTGTAACCCAGGCACATATACTACTGTTCTCTCCTGGTGTAACCAAGGCACATATACTACTGCTCTCTCCTGGTGTAACCCAAACACATATACTACTGTTCTCTCCTGGTGTAACCCAGGCACATATACTACAGTTCCCTCCCGGTGTAACCAAGGCACATATACTACTGCTCTCTCCTGGTGTAACCCAAACACATATACTACTGTTCTCTCCTGGTGTAACCCAGGCACATATACTACAGTTCCCTCCCGGTGTAACCAAGGCACATATACTACTGTTCTCTCCTGTTTAACCCAAATACATATACTACTGTTATCTCCTGGTGTAACCAAGGCACATATACTACTGTTCTCTCCTGGTGTAAGCCAGGCACATACCTGTATACTACTGCTCTCTCCTGGTGTAACCCAAACACATATACTACTGCTCTCTCCCGGTGTAACCCAGGCACATATACTACTGTTCTCTCCTGGTGTAACCCAGGCACATATACTACTGTTCTATCCTGGTGTAACCCAGGCACATATACTACTCTTCTCTCCTGGTGTAACCCAGGCACATATACTACTGTTCTCTCCTGGTGTAACCCAGGCACATATACTACTGTTCACTCCCGGTGTAACCTAGGCGCATATACTACTGTTCTCTCCCGGTGTAACCCATCTCTCCCGGTGTAACCCAGGCACATACACTACTGTTCTCTACCGGTGTAACCCAGGCACATACACTACTGTTCTCTCCCGGTGTAACCCAGGCACATATACTACTGTTCTCTCCCGGTGTAACCCAGGCACATATACTACTGTTCTCTCCCGGTGTAACCCAGGCACATATACTACTGTTCTCTCCTTGTGTAAACCCAGGCACATATACTACTGTTCTCTCCTGGTGTAACCCAGGCACATATACTATTGTTCTCTCCCGGTGTAACCCAAACACATATACTACTGTTCTCTCCCGGTGTAACCCAGGCACATATACTACTGTTCTCTCCCGGTGTAACCCAGGCACTTATACTACTGTTCTCTCCTGGTGTAACCCAGGCACATATATTACTGTTCTCTCCCGGTGTAACCCAGGCACATACACTACTGTTCTCTCCCGGTGTAACCCAGGCACATACACTACTGTTCTCTCCTGGTGTAACCCAGGCACATATACTACTGTTCTCTCCTGGTGTAACCCAGGCACATATACTACTGTTCACTCACGTTGTAACCTAGGCGCATATACTACTGTTCTCTCCCGGTGTAACCCATCTCTCCCGGTGTAACCCAGGCACATATACTACTGTTCTCTCCCGGTGTAACCCAGGCACATATACTACTGTTCTCTCCTGGTGTAACCCAGGCACATATATTACTGTTCTCTCCCGGTGTAACCCAGGCACATACACTACTGTTCTCTCCCGGTGTAACCCAGGCACATACACTACTGTCCTCTCCTGGTGTAACCCAGGCACATATACTACTGTTCTCTCCTGGTGTAACCCAGGCACATATATTACTGCTCTCTCCTGGTGTAACCCAGGCACATATACTACTCTTCTCTCCCGGTGTAACCCAGGCACATATACTACTGTTCTCTCCCAGTGTAACCCAGGCACATACACTACTGTTCTCTCCCGGTGTAACCCAGGCACATACACTACTGTTCTCTCCCGGTGTAACCCAGGCACATACACTACTGTTCTCTCCCGGTGTAACCCAGGCACATACACTACTGTTCTCTCCCGGTGTAACCCAGGCACATATACTACTGTTCTCTCCCGGTGTAACCCAGGCACATATACTACTGTTCTCTCCTGGTGTAACCCAGGCACATATACTACTGTTCTCTCCTTGTGTAACCCAGGCACATATACTACTATTCTATCCCGGTGTAACCCAGGCGCAAATACTACTGTTCTCTCCTGGTGTAACCCAGGCGCATATACTACTGCTCTCTCCTGGTGTAACCCAGGCACATATACTACTGTTCTCTCCTGGTGTAACCCAGGCACATATACTACTGTTCTCTCCTGGTGTAACCCAGGCCCATATACTACTGTTCTCTCCCGGTGTAACCCAGGCACATATACTACTGTTTTCTCCTGGTGTAACCCAGACACATATACTACTGTTCTCTCCTGGTATAACCCAGGCACATACACTACTGCTCTCTCCCGGTGTAACCCAGGCACATATACTACTGTTCTCTCCCAGTGTAACCCAGGCACATATACTACTGTTCTCTCCCGGTGTAACCCAGGCACATACACTACTGCTCTCTCCCGGTGTAACCCAGGCACATATACTACTGTTCTCTCCTGGTGTAACCCAGGCACATATACTACTGCTCTCTCCTGGTGTAACCCAGGCACATATACTACTGTCCTCTCCTGGTGTAACCCAGGCACATATACTACTGTTCTCTCCCGGTGTAACCCAGGCACATATACTACTGTTTTCTCCTGGTGTAACCCAGACACATATACTACTGTTCTCTCCTGGTATAACCCAGGCACATATACTTCTGCTCTCTCCTGGTGTAACCCAGGCGTATATATTAATGCTCTCTCCCGGTGTAACCCAGGCACATATACTACTGTTCTCTCCTGGTGTAACCAAGGCACATATACTACTGCTCTCTCCTGGTGTAACCCAAACACATATACTACTGTTCTCTCCTGGTGTAACACAGGCACATATACTACAGTTCCCTCCCGGTGTAACCAAGGCACATATACTACTGCTCTCTCCTGGTGTAACCCAAACACATATACTACTGTTCTCTCCTGGTGTAACCCAGGCACATATACTACAGTTCCCTCCCGGTGTAACCAAGGCACATATACTACTGTTCTCTCCTGTTTAACCCAAATACATATACTACTGTTATCTCCTGGTGTAACCAAGGCACATATACTACTGTTCTCTCCTGGTGTAAGCCAGGCACATACCTGTATACTACTGCTCTCTCCTGGTGTAACCCAAACACATATACTACTGCTCTCTCCCGGTGTAACCCAGGCACATATACTACTGTTCTCTCCTGGTGTAACCCAGGCACATATACTACTGTTCTATCCTGGTGTAACCCAGGCACATATACTACTCTTCTCTCCTGGTGTAACCCAGGCACATATACTACTGTTCTCTCCTGGTGTAACCCAGGCACATATACTACTGTTCACTCCCGGTGTAACCTAGGCGCATATACTACTGTTCTCTCCCGGTGTAACCCATCTCTCCCGGTGTAACCCAGGCACATACACTACTGTTCTCTAACGGTGTAACCCAGGCACATACACTACTGTTCTCTCCCGGTGTAACCCAGGCACATATACTACTGTTCTCTCCCGGTGTAACCCAGGCACATATACTACTGTTCTCTCCCGGTGTAACCCAGGCACATATACTACTGTTCTCTCCTTGTGTAAACCCAGGCACATATACTACTGTTCTCTCCTGGTGTAACCCAGGCACATATACTATTGTTCTCTCCCGGTGTAACCCAAACACATATACTACTGTTCTCTCCCGGTGTAACCCAGGCACATATACTACTGTTCTCTCCCGGTGTAACCCAGGCACTTATACTACTGTTCTCTCCTGGTGTAACCCAGGCACATATATTACTGTTCTCTCCCGGTGTAACCCAGGCACATACACTACTGTTCTCTCCCGGTGTAACCCAGGCACATACACTACTGTTCTCTCCTGGTGTAACCCAGGCACATATACTACTGTTCTCTCCTGGTGTAACCCAGGCACATATATTACTGCTCTCTCCTGGTGTAACCCAGGCACATATACTACTCTTCTCTCCCGGTGTAACCCAGGCACATACACTACTGTTCTCTCCCGGTGTAACCCAGGCACATACACTACTGTTCTCTCCCGGTGTAAACCAGGCACATACACTACTGTTCTCTCCCGGTGTAACCCAGGCACATACATTACTGTTCTCTCCCGGTGTAACCCAGGCACATATACTACTGTTCTCTCCTGGTGTAACCCAGGCACATATATTACTGTTCTCTCCCGGTGTAACCCAGGCACATTCACTACTGTTCTCTCCCGGTGTAACCCAGGCACATACACTACTGTTCTCTCCTGGTGTAACCCAGGCACATATACTACTGTTCTCTCCTGGTGTAACCCAGGCACATATATTACTGCTCTCTCCTGGTGTAACCCAGGCACATATACTACTCTTCTCTCCCGGTGTAACCCAGGCACATACACTACTGTTCTCTCCCGGTGTAACCCAGGCACATACACTACTGTTCTCTCCCGGTGTAACCCAGGCACATACACTACTGTTCTCTCCCGGTGTAACCCAGGCACATACATTACTGTTCTCTCCCGGTGTAACCCAGGCACATATACTACTGTTCTCTCCTGGTGTAACCCAGGCACATATACTACTGTTCTCTCCTTGTGTAACCCAGGCACATATACTACTATTCTATCCCGGTGTAACCCAGGCGCAAATACTACTGTTCTCTCCTGGTGTAACCCAGGCGCATATACTACTGTTCTCTCCCGGTGTAACCCAGGCACATATACTACTGTTCTCGCCTGGTGTAACCCAGAAACATATACTACTGTTCTCTCCTGGTATAAACCAGGCACATATACTACTGTTCTCTCCTTGTGTAACCCAGGCACATATACTACTGTTCTATCCCGGTGTAACCCAGGCGCATATACTACTGTTCTCTCCTTGTGTAACCCAGGCGCATATACTACTGTTCTCTCCCGGTGTAAACCAGGCGCATATACTACTGCTCTCTCCTGTTGTAACCCAGAAACATATACTACTGTTCTTTCCTGGTATTACCCAGGCACATATACTACTGTTCTCTCCTGGTGTAACCCAGGCACATATACTAATGCTCTCTCCTGGTGTAACCCAGGCGCATATACTACTGTTCTCTCCTGGTGTAACCCAGGAACATATACTACTGCTCTCTCCTGGTGTAACCCAAACACATATACTACTGTTCTCTCCTGGTGTAACCCAGGCACATATACTACTGTTCTCTCCTGGTGTAACCCAGACACATATACTACTGTTCTCTCCTGGTATAACCCAGGCACATATACTACTGCTCTCTCCTGGTGTAACCCAGGCGCATATATTAATGCTCTCTCCTGGTGTAACCCAGGTGCATATACTAATGTTCTCTCTTGGTGTAACCAAGGCACATATACTACTGCTCTCTCCTGGTGTAACCCAAACACATATACTACTGTTCTCTCCTGGTGTAACCCAGGCACATATACTACTGTTCTCTCCTGGTGTAACCCAGGCACATATACTACTGTTCTCTCCAGGTGTAACCCAGGCACATATACTACTGTTCTCTCCTCGTGTAACCCAGGCACATACACTACTGTCCTCTCCTGGTGTAACCCAGGCACATACACTACTGTTCTCTCCTGGTGTAACCCAGGCGCATACACTACTGTTCTCTCCTGGTGTAACCCAGGCACATATACTACTGTTCTCTCCTGGTGTAACCAAGGCACATATACTACTGTTCTCTGCTGGTGTAACCCATGCACATATACTACTGTTCTCTCCTGGTATAACCCAGGCACATATACTACTGTTCTCTCCTGGTGTAACCCAGGCACATATACTACTGTTCTCTCCTGGTATAACCCAGGCACATACACTACTGCTCTCTCCTGGTGTAACCCAGGCACATACACTACTGTTCTCTCCTGGTGTAACCCAGGCACATATACTACTGTTCTCTCCTGGTGTAACCCAGGCACATATACTACTGTTCTCTCCCGGTGTAACCCAGACATATATACTACTGTTCTCTCCTGGTGTAACCCAAATACATATACTACTGTTCTCTCCCAGTGTAACCCAGGCACATATACTACTGTTCTCTCCCGGTGTAACCCAGGCACATATACTACTGTTCTCTCACGGTGTAACCCAGGCACATATACTTCTGTTTTCTCCTGGTGTAACCCAGACACATATACTACTGTTCTCTCCTGGTATAACCCAGGCACATATACTACTGCTCTATCCTGGAGTAACCCAGGCTCATATATTAATGCTCTCTCCTGGTGTAACCCAGGCACATATACTACTGTTCTCTCCTGGTGTAACCAAGGCACATATACTACTGCTCTCTCCTGGTGTAACCCAGGCACATATACTACTGTTCTCTCCCGGTGTAACCCAGACACATATACTACTGTTCTCTCCTGGTGTAACCCAAATACATATACTACTGTTCTCTCCCAGTGTAACCCAGGCACATATACTACTGTTCTCTCCCGGTGTAACCCAGGCACATATACTACTGTTCTCTCACGGTGTAACCCAGGCACATATACTTCTGTTTTCTCCTGGTGTAACCCAGACACATATACTACTGTTCTCTCCTGGTATAACCCAGGCACATATACTACTGCTCTATCCTGGAGTAACCCAGGCTCATATATTAATGCTCTCTCCTGGTGTAACCCAGGCACATATACTACTGTTCTCTCCTGGTGTAACCAAGGCACATATACTACTGCTCTCTCCTGGTGTAACCCAAACACATATACTACTGTTCTCTCCTGGTGTAAACCAGGCACATATACTACTGTTCTCTCCTGGTGTAACCCAGGCACATATACTACTGTTCTCTCCTGGTGTAACCCAGGCACATATACTACTGTTCTCTCCTGGTGTAACCCAGGCACATATACTACAGTTCCCTCCCGGTGTAACCAAGGCACATATACTACTATTCTCTCCTGTGTAACCCAAATACATATACTACTGTTATCTCCTGGTGTAACCCAGGCACATACCTGTATACTACTGCTCTCTCCTGGTGTAACCCAAACACATCTACTACTGTTCTCTCCTGGTGTAACCCAGGCACATATACTTCTGTTCTCTCCTGGTGTAACCCTGGCACATATACTACTGCTCTCTCCCGGTGTAACCCAGGCACATATACTACTGTTCTCTCCTGGTGTAACCCAGGCACATATACTACTGTTCTATCCTGGTGTAACCCAGGCACATATACTACTCTTCTCTCCTGGTGTAACCCAGGCACATATACTACTGTTCTCTCCTGGTGTAACCCAGGCACATATACTACTGTTCACTCTCGGTGTAACCTAGGCGCATATACTACTGTTCTCTCCCGGTGTAACCCATCTCTCCCGGTGTAACCCAGGCACATACACTACTGTTCTCTCCCGGTGTAACCCAGGCACATACTCTACTGTTCTCTCCCGGTGTAACCCAGGCACATATACTACTGTTCTCTCCCGGTGTAACCCAGGCACATATACTACTGTTCTCTCCCGGTTTAACCCAGGTACATATACTACTGTTCTCTCCTTGTGTAAACCCAGGCACATATACTACTGTTCTCTCCTGGTGTAACCCAGGGACATATACTACTGTTCTCTCCCGGTGTAACCCAGGCACATATACTACTGTTCTCTCCCGGTGTAACCCAGGCACATATACTACTGTTCTCTCCTTGTGTAAACCCAGGCACATATACTACTGTTCTCTCCTGGTGTAACCCAGGCACATATACTACTGTTCTGTCCTGGTGTAACCCAGGCACATATACTACTGTTCTCTCCTGGTGTAACCCAGGCGCATACACTACTGTTCTCTCCCGGTGTAACCCAAACACATATACTACTGTTCTCTCCCGGTGTAACCCAGGCACATATACTACTGTTCTCTCCTGGTGTAACCCAGGCACATATATTACTGTTCTCTCCCGGTGTAACCCAGGCACATACACTACTGTTCTCTCCCGGTGTAACCCAGGCACATACACTACTGTTCTCTCCTGGTGTAACCCAGGCACATATACTACTGTTCTCTCCTGGTGTAACCCAGGCACATATATTACTGCTCTCTCCTGGTGTAACCCAGGCACATATACTACTCTTCTCTCCCGGTGTAACCCAGGCACATACACTACTGTTCTCTCCCGGTGTAACCCAGGCACATACACTACTGTTCTCTCCCGGTGTAACCCAGGCACATACACTACTGTTCTCTCCCGGTGTAACCCAGGCACATACATTACTGTTCTCTCCCGGTGTAACCCAGGCACATATACTACTGTTCTCTCCCGGTCTAACCCAGGCACATATACTACTGTTCTCTCCTGGTGTAACCCAGGCACATATACTACTGTTCTCTCCTTGTGTAACCCAGGCACATATACTACTATTCTATCCCGGTGTAACCCAGGCGCAAATACTACTGTTCTCTCCTGGTGTAACCCAGGCGCATATACTACTGTTCTCTCCCGGTGTAACCCAGGCACATATACTACTGTTCTCGCCTGGTGTAACCCAGAAACATATACTACTGTTCTCTCCTGGTATAAACCAGGCACATATACTACTGTTCTCTCCTTGTGTAACCCAGGTACATATACTACTGTTCTATCCCGGTGTAACCCAGGCGCATATACTACTGTTCTCTCCTGGTGTAAACCAGGCGCATATACTACTGCTCTCTCCTGGTGTAACCCAGAAACATATACTACTGTTCTTTCCTGGTATTACCCAGGCACATATACTACTGTTCTCTCCTGGTGTAACCCAGGCACATATACTAATGCTCTCTCCTGGTGTAACCCAGGCGCATATACTACTGTTCTCTCCTGGTGTAACCCAGGAACATATACTACTGCTCTCTCCTGGTGTAACCCAAACACATATACTACTGTTCTCTCCTGGTGTAACCCAGGCACATATACTACTGTTCTCTCCTGGTGTAACCCAGACACATATACTACTGTTCTCTCCTGGTATAACCCAGGCACATATACTACTGCTCTCTCCTGGTGTAACCCAGGCGCATATATTAATGCTCTCTCCTGGTGTAACCCAGGCGCATATACTAATGTTCTCTCCTGGTGTAACCAAGGCACATAAACTACTGCTCTCTCCTGGTGTAACCCAAACACATATACTACTGTTCTCTCCTGGTGTAAACCAGGCACATATACTACTGTTCTCTCCTGGTGTAACCCAGGCACATAAACTACTGCTCTCTCCTGGTGTAACCCAGGCACATATACTACTGTTCTCTCCAGGTGTAACCCAGGCACATATACTACTGTTCTCTCCTGGTGTAACCCAGGCACATACACTACTGTCCTCTCCTGGTGTAACCCAGGCACATACACTACTGTTCTCTCCTGGTGTAACCCAGGCGCATACACTACTGTTCTCTCCTGGTGTAACCCAGGCACATATACTACTGTTCTCTCCTGGTGTAACCAAGGCACATATACTACTGTTCTCTGCTGGTGTAACCCATGCACATATACTACTGTTCTCTCCTGGTATAACCCAGGCACATATACTACTGTTCTCTCCTGGTGTAACCCAGGCACATATACTACTGTTCTCTCCTGGTATAACCCAGGCACATACACTACTGCTCTCTCCTGGTGTAACCCAGGCACATACACTACTGTTCTCTCCTGGTGTAACCCAGGCACATATACTACTGTTCTCTCCTGGTGTAACCCAGGCACATATACTACTGTTCTCTCCCGGTGTAACCCAGACACATATACTACTGTTCTCTCCTGGTGTAACCCAAATACATATACTACTGTTCTCTCCCAGTGTAACCCAGGCACATATACTACTGTTCTCTCCCGGTGTAACCCAGGCACATATACTAATGTTCTCTCCCGGTGTAACCCAGGCACATATACTACTGTTTTCTCCTGGTGTAACCCAGACACATATACTACTGTTCTCTCCTGGTATAACCCAGGCACATATACTACTGCTCTATCCTGGTGTAACCCAGGCTCATATATTAATGCTCTCTCCTGGTGTAACCCAGGCACATATACTACTGTTCTCTCCTGGTGTAACCAAGGCACATATACTACTGCTCTCTCCTGGTGTAACCCAAACACATATACTACTGTTCTCTCCTGGTGTAAACCAGGCACATATACTACTGTTCTCTCCTGGTGTAACCCAGGCACATATACTACTGTTCTCTCCTGGTGTAACCCAGGCACATATACTACTGTTCTCTCCTGGTGTAACCCAGGCACATATACTACAGTTCCCTCCCGGTGTAACCAAGGCACATATACTACTATTCTCTCCTGTGTAACCCAAATACATATACTACTGTTATCTCCTGGTGTAACCAAGGCACATATACTACTGTTCTCTCCTGGTGTAACCCAGGCACATACCTGTATACTACTGCTCTCTCCTGGTGTAACCCAAACACATCTACTACTGTTCTCTCCTGGTGTAACCCAGGCACATATACTTCTGTTCTCTCCTGGTGTAACACTGGCACATATACTACTGCTCTCTCCCGGTGTAACCCAGGCACATATACTACTGTTCTCTCCTGGTGTAACCCAGGCACATATACTACTGTTCTATCCTGGTGTAACCCAGGCACATATACTACTCTTCTCTCCTGGTGTAACCCAGGCACATATACTACTGTTCTCTCCTGGTGTAACCCAGGCACATATACTACTGTTCACTCCCGGTGTAACCTAGGCGCATATACTACTGTTCTCTCCCGGTGTAACCCATCTCTCCCGGTGTAACCCTGGCACATACACTACTGTTCTCTCCCGGTGTAACCCAGGCACATACACTACTGTTCTCTCCCGGTGTAACCCAGGCACATATACTACTGTTCTCTCCCGGTGTAACCCAGGCACATATACTACTGTTCTCTCCCGGTGTAACCCAGGCACATATACTACTGTTCTCTCCTTGTGTAAACCCAGGCACATATACTAGTGTTCTCTCCTGGTGTAACCCAGGGACATATACTACTGTTCTCTCCCGGTGTAACCCAGGCACATATACTACTGTTCTCTCCCGGTGTAACCCAGGCACATATACTACTGTTCTCTGCTTGTGTAAACCCAGGCACATATACTACTGTTCTCTCCTGGTGTAACCCAGGCACATATACTACTGTTCTCTCCTGGTGTAACCCAGGCACATATACTACTGTTCTCTCCTGGTGTAACCCAGGCGCATACACTACTGTTCTCTCCCGGTGTAACCCAAACACATATACTACTGTTCTCTCCCGGTGTAACCCAGGCACATATACTACTGTTCTCTCCCGGTGAAACCCAGGCACATACACTACTGTTCTCTCCCGGTGTAACCCAGGCACATACATTACTGTTCTCTCCCGGTGTAACCCAGGCACATACACTACTGTTCTCTCCCGGTGTAACCCAGGCACATACACTTCTGTTCTCTCCTGGTGTAACCCAGGCACATATATTACTGCTCTCTCCTCGTGTAACCCAGTCACATATACTACTCTTCTCTCCTGGTGTAACCCAGGCACATACACTACTGTTCTCTCCCGGTGTAACCCAGGCACATACACTACTGTTCTCTCCCGGTGTAACCCAGGCACATACACTACTGTTCTCTCCCGGTGTAACCCAGGCACATACACTACTGTTCTCTCCCGGAGTAACCCAGGCACATACACTACTGTTCTCTCCTGGTGTAACCCAGGCACATACACTACTGTTCTCTCCCGGTGTAAACCAGGCGCATATACTACAGTTCTATCCCGGTGTAACCCAGGCGCAAAAACTACTGTTCTCTCCCGGTGTAACCCAGGCACATATACTACTGTTCTCTCCTGGTGTAACCCAGGCACATATACTACTTTTCTCTCCTTGTGTAACCCAGGCACATATACTACTGTTCTATCCCGGTGTGACCCAGGCACATATACTACTGTTCTCTCCTTGTGTAACCCAGGCACATATACTACTGTTCTCTCCTGGTGTAACCCAGGCACATATACTACTGTTCTCTCCCGGTGTAACCCAGGCACATATACTACTGTTCTCTCCCGGTGTAACCCAGAAACATATACTACTGTTCTCTCCCGGTGTAACCCAGGCACATATACTACTGTTCTCTCCTGGTATAACCCAGGCACATATACTACTGTTCTCTCCTGGTATAACCCAGGCACATATACTACTGTTCTCTCCCGGTGTAATCCAGGCACATAAACTACTGTTCTCTCCTTGTGTAACCCAGGCACATATACTACTGTTCTATCCCGGTGTAACCCAGGCGCATATACTACTGTTCTCTCCCGGTGTAACCCAGGCGCATATACTACTGTTCTCTCCCGGTGTAAACCAGGCGCATATACTACTGTTCTATCCCGGTGTAACCCAGGCGCAAATACTGCTGTTCTCTCCCGGTGTAACCCAGGCGCATATACTACTGTTCTCTCCCGGTGTAACCCAGGCACATATACTACTGTTCTCTCCTGGTGTAACCCAGAAACATATACTACTGTTCTCTCCTGGTATAACCCAGGCACATATACTACTGTTCTCTCCTTGTGTAACCCAGGCACATATACTACTGTTCTATCCCGGTGTAACCCAGGCGCATATACTACTGTTCTCTCCTGGTGTAACCCAGGCGCATATACTACTGTTCTCTCCCGGTGTAAACCAGGCGCATATACTACTGTTCTCTCCTGGTGTAACCTAGAAACATATACTACTGTTCTTTCCTGGTATAACCCAGGCACATATACTACTGTTCTCTCCAGGTGTAACCCAGGCACATATACTAATGCTCTCTCCTGGTGTAACCCAGGCGCATATACTACTGTTCTCTCCTGGTGTAACCCAGGAACATATACTACTGCTCTCTCCTGGTGTAACCCAAACACATATACTACTGTTCTCTCCTGGTGTAACCCAGGCACATATACTACTGTTCTCTCCTGGTGTAACCCAGGCACATATACTACTGTTCTATTCCGGTGTAACCCAGGCACATATACTACAGTTCTCTCCCGGTGTAACCAAGGCACATATACTACTGTTCTCTCCTGTGTAACCCAAATACATATACTACTGTTATCTCCTGGTGTAACCCAGGCACATATACTACTGTTCTCTCCTGGTGTAACTCAGGCACATATACTACTGCTCTCTCCTGGTGTAACCCAAACACATATACTACTGTTCTCTCCCGGTGTAACCCAGGCACATATACTACTGTTCTCTCCAGGTGTAACCCAGGCACATATACTTCTGCTCTCTCCCGGTGTAACCCAGGCACATATACTACTGTTCTCTCCCGGTGTAACCCAGGCACATATACTTCTGCTCTCTCCCGGTGTAACCCAGGCACATACACTACTGTTCTCTCTCGGTGTAACCCAGGCACATACACTACTGTTCTCTCCCGGTGTAACCCAGGCACATACATTACTGTTCTCTCCCGGTGTAACCCAGGCACATACACTACTGTTCTCTCCCGGTGTAACCGAGGCACATACACTACTGTTCTCTCCTGGTGTAACCCAGGCACATACACTACTGTTCTCTCCTGGTGTAACCCAGGCACATATATTACTGCTGTCTCCTGGTGTAACCCAGGCACATATACTACTCTTCTCTCCTGGTGTAACCCAGGCACATATACTACTGTTCTCTCCCGGTGTAACCCAGGCACATACACTACTGTTCTCTCCCGGTGTAACCCAGGCACATACACTACTGTTCTCTCCCGGTGTAACCTAGGCACATATACTACTGTTCTCTCCCGGTGTAACCCAGGCACATATACTACTGTTCTCTCCTGGTGTAACCCAGGCACATATACTACTTTTCTCTCCTTGTGTAACCCAGGCACATATACTACTATTCTATCCCGGTGTAACCCAGGCGCAAATACTACTGTTCTCTCCCGGTGTAACCCAGGCGCATATACTACTGTTCTCTCCCGGTGTAACCCAGGCACATATACTACTGTTCTCTCCTGGTGTAACCCAGAAACATATACTACTGTTCTCTCCTGGTATAACCCAGGCACATATACTACTGTTCTCTCCTTGTGTAACCCAGGCACATATACTACTGTTCTATCCCGGTGTAACCCAGGCGCATATACTACTGTTCTCTCCTTGTGTAACCCAGGCGCATATACTACTGTTCTCTCCCGGTGTAAACCAGGCGCATATACTACTGTTCTCTCCTGGTGTAACCTAGAAACATATACTACTGTTCTTTCCTGGTATAACCCAGGCACATATGCTACTGTTCTCTCCAGGTGTAACCCAGGCACATATACTAATGCTCTCTCCTGGTGTAACCCAGGTGCATATACTACTGTTCTCTCCTGGTGTAACCCAGGAACATATACTACTGCTCTCTCCTGGTGTAACCCAAACACATATATTACTGTTCTCTCCTGGTGTAACCCAGGCACATATACTACTGTTCTCTCCTGGTGTAACCCAGGCACATATACTACTGTTCTATTCCGGTGTAACCCAGGCACATATACTACAGTTCTCTGCCGGTGTAACCAAGGCACATATACTACTGTTCTCTCTTGTGTAACCCAAATACATATACTACTGTTATCTCCTGGTGTAACCCAGGCACATATACTACTGTTCTCTCCTGGTGTAACCCAAACACATATCTACTTCTGTTCTCTCCCGGTGTAACCCAGGCACATATACTACTGTTCTCTCCCGGTGTAACCCAGGCACATATACTTCTGCTCTCTCCCGGTGTAACCCAGGCACATATACTACTGTTAACTCCTGGTGTAACCCAGGCACATATACTTCTGCTCTCTCCCGGTGTAACCCAGGCACATATACTACTGTTCTCTCCCGGTGTAACCCAGGCACATACACTACTGTTCTCTCCAGTTGTAACCCAGGCACATATACTACTGTTCTCTCCTGGTGTAACCCAGGCACATATATTACTGCTCTCTCCCGGTGTAACCCAGGCACATATACTACTGTTCTCTCCCGGTGCAACACAGGCACATATACTACTGTTCTCTCCCGGTGTAACCCAGGCACATATACTACTGTTCTCTCCCGGTGTAACCCAGGCACTTATACTACTGTTCTCTCCCGGTGTAACCTAGGCACATATACTACTGTTCTCTCCCGGTATAACCCAGGCACATATACTACTGCTCTCTCCTGGTGTAACCCAGGCGCATATATTAATGCTCTCTCCTGGTGTAACCCAGGCACATATACTACTGTTCTCTCCTGGTGTAACCAAGGCACATATACTACTGCTCTCTCCTGGTGTAACCCAAACACATATACTACTGTTCTCTCCTGGTGTAAACCAGGCACATATACTACTGTTCTCTCCTGGTGTAACCCAGGCACATATACTACTGCTCTCTCCTGGTGTAACCCAGGCACATATACAACTGTTCTCTCCTGGTGTAACCCAGGCACATATACTACTGTTCTCTCCAAGTGTAACCCAGGCACATATACTACTGTTCTCTCCTGGTGTAACCCAGGCACATACACTACTGTCCTCTCCTGGTGTAACCCAGGCACATACACTACTGTTCTCTCCTGGTGTAACCCAGGCGCATACACTACTGTTCTCTCCTGGTGTAATCCAGGCGCATATACTACTGTTCTCTCCTGGTGTAACCAAGGCGCATATACTACTGTTCTCTGCTGGTGTAACCCATGCACATATACTACTGTTCTCTCCTGGTATAACCCAGGCACATATACTACTGTTCTCTCCTGGTGTAACCCAGGCACATATACTACTGTTCTCTCCTGGTATAACCCAGGCACATACACTACTGCTATCTACTGGTGTAACCCAGGCACATACACTACTGTTCTCTCCTGGTGTAACCCAGGTACATATACTATTGTTCTCTCCTGGTGTAACCCAGTCACATATACTACTGTTCTCTCCCGGTGTAACCCAGACACATAAACTACTGTTCTCTCCTGGTGTAACCCAAATACATATACTACTGTTCTCTCCCAGTGTAACCCAGGCACATATACTGCTGTTCTCTCCCGGTGTAACCCAGGCACATATACTACTGTTCTCTCCTGGTGTAACCCAGGCGCATATATTAATGCTCTCTCCTGGTGTAACCCAGGCACATATACTACTGTTCACTCCCGGTGTAACCTAGGCGCATATACTACTGTTCTCTCCCGGTGTAACCCATCTCTCCCGGTGTAACTCAGGCACATACACTACTGTTCTCTCCCGGAGTAACCCAGGCACATACACTACTGTTCTCTCCCGGTGTAACCCAGGCACATATACTACTGTTCTCTCCCGGTGTAACCCAGGCACATATACTACTGTTCTCTCCCGGTGTAACCCAGGGACATATACTACTGTTCTCTCCTTGTGTAAACCCAGGCACATATACTACTGTTCTCTCCTGGTGTAACCCAGGGACATATACTACTGTTCTCTCTCGGTGTAACCCAAACACATATACTACTGTTCTCTCCCGGTGTAACCCAGGCACATATACTACTGTTCTCTCCCGGTGTAACCCAGGCACTTATACTACTGTTCTCTCCCGGTGTAACCTAGGCACATATACTACTGTTCTCTCCCGGTATAACCCAGGCACATATACTACTGCTCTCTCCTGGTGTAACCCAGGCGCATATATTAATGCTCTCTCCTGGTGTAACCCAGGCACATATACTACTGTTCTCTCCTGGTGTAACCAAGGCACATATACTACTGCTCTCTCCTGGTGTAACCCAAACACATATACTACTGTTCTCTTCTGGTGTAAACCAGGCACATATACTACTGTTCTCTCCTGGTGTAACCCAGGCACATAAACTACTGCTCTCTCCTGGTGTAACCCAGGCACATATACTACTGTTCTCTCCTGGTGTAACCCAGGCACATATACTACTGTTCTCTCCAAGTGTAACCCAGGCACATATACTACTGTTCTCTCCTGGTGTAACCCAGGCACATACACTACTGTCCTCTCCTGGTGTAACCCAGGCACATACACTACTGTTCTCTCCTGGTGTAACCCAGGCGCATACACTACTGTTCTCTCCTGGTGTAACCCAGGCGCATATACTACTGTTCTCTCCTGGTGTAACCAAGGCGCATATACTACTGTTCTCTGCTGGTGTAACCCATGCACATATACTACTGTTCTCTCCTGGTATAACCCAGGCACATATACTACTGTTCTCTCCTGGTGTAACCCAGGCACATATACTACTGTTCTCTCCTGGTATAACCCAGGCACATACACTACTGCTATCTACTGGTGTAACCCAGGCACATACACTACTGTTCTCTCCTGGTGTAACCCAGGTACATATACTATTGTTCTCTCCTGGTGTAACCCAGTCACATATACTACTGTTCTCTCCCGGTGTAACCCAGACACATATACTACTGTTCTCTCCTGGTGTAACCCAAATACATATACTACTGTTCTCTCCCAGTGTAACCCAGGCACATATACTGCTGTTCTCTCCCGCTGTAACCCAGGCACATATACTACTGTTCTCTCCTGGTGTAACCCAGGCGCATATATTAATGCTCTCTCCTGGTGTAACCCAGGCACATATACTACTGTTCACTCCCGGTGTAACCTAGGCGCATATACTACTGTTCTCTCCCGGTGTAACCCATCTCTCCCGGTGTAACTCAGGCACATACACTACTGTTCTCTCCCGGAGTAACCCAGGCACATACACTACTGTTCTCTCCCGGTGTAACCCAGGCACATATACTACTGTTCTCTCCCGGTGTAACCCAGGCACATATACTACTGTTCTCTCCCGGTGTAACCCAGGGACATATACTACTGTTCTCTCCTTGTGTAAACCCAGGCACATATACTACTGTTCTCTCCTGGTGTAACCCAGGGACATATACTACTGTTCTCTCCCGGTGTAACCCAAACACATATACTACTGTTCTCTCCCGGTGTAACCCAGGCACATATACTACTGTTCTCTCCCGGTGTAACCCAGGCACATACACTACTGTTCTCTCCCGGTGTAACCCAGGCACATACATTACTGTTCTCTCCCGGTGTAACCCAGGCACATACACTACTGTTCTCTCCCGGTGTAACCCAGGCACATACACTACTGTTCTCTCCTGGTGTAACCCAGGCACATATACTACTGTTCTCTCCTGGTGTAACCCAGGCACATATATTACTGCTCTCTCCTGGTGTAACCCAGGCACATATACTACTCTTCTCTCCCGGTGTAACCCAGGCACATACACTACTGTTCTCTCCCGGTGTAAACCAGGCACATACACTACTGTTCTCTCCCGGTGTAACCCAGGCACATACACTACTGTTCTCTCCCGGTGTAACCCAGGCACATACACTACTGTTCTCTCCCGGTGTAACCCAGGCACATACACTACTGTTCTCTCCCGGAGTAACCCAGGCACATACACTACTGTTCTCTCCCGGTGTAACCCAGGCACATATACTACTGTTCTCTACCGGTGTAACCCAGGCACATATACTACTGTTCTCTCCCGGTGTAACCCAGGGACATATACTACTGTTCTCTCCTTGTGTAAACCCAGGCACATATACTACTGTTCTCTCCTGGTGTAACCCAGGGACATATACTACTGTTCTCTCCCGGTGTAACCCAAACACATATACTACTGTTCTCTCCCGGTGTAACCCAGGCACATACACTACTGTTCTCTCCCGGTGTAACCCAGGCACATACATTACTGTTCTCTCCCGGTGTAACCCAGGCACATACACTACTGTTCTCTCCCGGTGTAACCCAGGCACATACACTACTGTTCTCTCCTGGTGTAACCCAGGCACATATACTACTGTTCTCTCCCGGTGTAACCCAGGCACATATACTACTGTTCTCTCCTGGTGTAACCCAGAAACATATACTACTGTTCTCTCCTGGTATAACCCAGGCACATATACTACTGTTCTCTCCTTGTGTAACCCAGGCACATATACTACTGTTCTATCCCGGTGTAACCCAGGCGCATATACTACTGTTCTCTCCTGGTGTAACCCAGGCGCATATACTACTGTTCTCTCCCGGTGTAAACCAGGCGCATATACTACTGTTCTCTCCTGGTGTAACCTAGAAACATATACTACTGTTCTTTCCTGGTATAACCCAGGCACATATGCTACTGTTCTCCCCAGGTGTAACCCAGGCACATATACTAATGCTCTCTCCTGGTGTAACCCAGGTGCATATACTACTGTTCTCTCCTGGTGTAACCCAGGAACATATACTACTGCTCTCTCCTGGTGTAACCCAAACACATATACTACTGTTCTCTCCTGGTGTAACCCAGGCACATATACTACTGTTCTCTCCTGGTGTAACCCAGGCACATATACTACTGTTCTATTTCGGTGTAACCCAGGCACATATACTACAGTTCTCTCCCGGTGTAACCAAGGCACATATACTACTGTTCTCTCTTGTGTAACCCAAATACATATACTACTGTTATCTCCTGGTGTAACCCAGGCACATACACTACTGTTCTCTCCCGGTGTAACCCAGGCACATACACTACTGTTCTCTCCCGGTGTAACCCAGGCACATACACTACTGTTCTCTCCCGGAGTAACCCAGGCACATACACTACTGTTCTCTCCCGGTGTAACCCAGGCACATATACTACTGTTCTCTCCCGGTGTAACCCAGGCACATATACTACTGTTCTCTCCCGGTGTAACCCAGGGACATATACTACTGTTCTCTCCTTGTGTAAACCCAGGCACATATACTACAGTTCTCTCCTGGTGTAACCCAGGGACATATACTACTGTTCTCTCCCGGTGTAACCCAAACACATATACTACTGTTCTCTCCCGGTGTAACCCAGGCACATACACTACTGTTCTCTCCCGGTGTAACCCAGGCACATACATTACTGTTCTCTCCCGGTGTAACCCAGGCACATACACTACTGTTCTCTCCCGGTGTAACCCAGGCACATACACTACTGTTCTCTCCTGGTGTAACCCAGGCACATATACTACTGTTCTCTCCCGGTGTAACCCAGGCACATATACTACTGTTCTCTCCTGGTGTAACCCAGAAACATATACTACTGTTCTCTCCTGGTATAACCCAGGCACATATACTACTGTTCTCTCCTTGTGTAACCCAGGCACATATACTACTGTTCTATCCCGGTGTAACCCAGGCGCATATACTACTGTTCGCTCCTGGTGTAACCCAGGCGCATATACTACTGTTCTCTCCCGGTGTAAACCAGGCGCATATACTACTGTTCTCTCCTGGTGTAACCTAGAAACATATACTACTGTTCTTTCCTGGTATAACCCAGGCACATATGCTACTGTTCTCCCCAGGTGTAACCCAGGCACATATACTAATGCTCTCTCCTGGTGTAACCCAGGTGCATATACTACTGTTCTCTCCTGGTGTAACCCAGGAACATATACTACTGCTCTCTCCTGGTGTAACCCAAACACATATACTACTGTTCTCTCCTGGTGTAACCCAGGCACATATACTACTGTTCTCTCCTGGTGTAACCCAGGCACATATACTACTGTTCTATTTCGGTGTAACCCAGGCACATATACTACAGTTCTCTCCCGGTGTAACCAAGGCACATATACTACTGTTCTCTCTTGTGTAACCCAAATACATATACTACTGTTATCTCCTGGTGTAACCCAGGCACATATACTACTGTTCTCTCCTGGTGTAACTCAGGCACATATACTACTGCTCTCTCCTGGTGTAACCCAAACACATATCTACTTCTGTTCTCTCCCGGTGTAACCCAGGCACATATACTACTGTTCTCTCCCGGTGTAACCCAGGCACATATACTTCTGCTCTCTCCCGGTGTAACCCAGGCACATATACTACTGTTCTCTCCCGGTGTAACCCAGGCACATATACTTCTGCTCTCTCCCGGTGTAACCCAGGCACATATACTACTGTTCTCTCCCGGTGTAACCCAGGCACATACACTACTGTTCTCTCCAGTTGTAACCCAGGCACATATACTACTGTTCTCTCCTGGTGTAACCCAGGCACATATATTACTGCTCTCTCCCGGTGTAACCCAGGCACATATACTACTGTTCTCTCCCGGTGCAACGCAGGCACATATACTACTGTTCTCTCCCGGTGTAACCCAGGCACATATACTACTGTTCTCTCCTGGTGTAACCAAGGCACATATACTACTGCTCTCTCCTGGTGTAACCCAAACACATATACTACTGTTCTCTCCTGGTGTAAACCAGGCACATATACTACTGTTCTCTCCTGGTGTAACCCAGGCACATATACTACTGCTCTCTCCTGGTGTAACCCAGGCACATATACTACTGTTCTCTCCTGGTGTAACCCAGGCACATATACTACTGTTCTCTCCAAGTGTAACCCAGGCACATATACTACTGTTCTCTCCTGGTGTAACCCAGGCACATACACTACTGTCCTCTCCTGGTGTAACCCAGGCACATACACTACTGTTCTCTCCTGGTGTAACCCAGGCGCATACACTACTGTTCTCTCCTGGTGTAACCCAGGCGCATATACTACTGTTCTCTCCTGGTGTAACCAAGGCACATATACTACTGTTCTCTGCTGGTGTAACCCATGCACATATACTACTGTTCTCTCCTGGTATAACCCAGGCACATATACTACTGTTCTCTCCTGGTGTAACCCAGGCACATATACTACTGTTCTCTCCTGGTGTAACCCAGGCACATACACTACTGCTATCTACTGGTGTAACCCAGGCACATACACTACTGTTCTCTCCTGGTGTAACCCAGGCACATATACTATTGTTCTCTCCTGGTGTAACCCAGGCACATATACTACTGTTCTCTCCCGGTGTAACCCAGACACATATACTACTGTTCTCTCCTGGTGTAACCCAAATACATATACTACTGTTCTCTCCCAGTGTAACCCAGGCACATATACTGCTGTTCTCTCCCGGTGTAACCCAGGCACATATACTACTGTTCTCTCCTGGTGTAACCCAGGCGCATATATTAATGCTCTCTCCTGGTGTAACCCAGGCACATATACTACTGTTCACTCCCGGTGTAACCTAGGCGCATATACTACTGTTCTCTCCCGGTGTAACCCATCTCTCCCGGTGTAACCCAGGCACATACACTACTGTTCTCTCCCGGAGTAACCCAGGCACATACACTACTGTTCTCTCCCGGTGTAACCCAGGCACATATACTACTGTTCTCTCCCGGTGTAACCCAGGCACATATACTACTGTTCTCTCCCGGTGTAACCCAGGGACATATACTACTGTTCTCTCCTTGTGTAAACCCAGGCACATATACTACTGTTCTCTCCTGGTGTAACCCAGGGACATATACTACTGTTCTCTCCCGGTGTAACCCAAACACATATACTACTGTTCTCTCCCGGTGTAACCCAGGCACATATACTACTGTTCTCTCCCGGTGTAACCCAGGCACATACACTACTGTTCTCTCCCGGTGTAACCCAGGCACATACATTACTGTTCTCTCCCGGTGTAACCCAGGCACATACACTACTGTTCTCTCCCGGTGTAACCCAGGCACATACACTACTGTTCTCTCCTGGTGTAACCTAGGCACATATACTACTGTTCTCTCCTGGTGTAACCCAGGCACATATATTACTGCTCTCTCCTGGTGTAACCCAGGCACATAAACTACTCTTCTCTCCCGGTGTAACCCAGGCACATACACTACTGTTCTCTCCCGGTGTAAACCAGGCACATACACTACTGTTCTCTCCCGGTGTAACCCAGGCACATACACTACTGTTCTCTCCCGGTGTAACCCAGGCACATACTCTACTGTTCTCTCCCGGTGTAACCCAGGCACATACACTACTGTTCTCTCCCGGAGTAACCCAGGCACATACACTACTGTTCTCTCCCGGTGTAACCCAGGCACATATACTACTGTTCTCTCCCGGTGTAACCCAGGCACATATACTACTGTTCTCTCCCGGTGTAACCCAGGGGACATATACTACTGTTCTCTCCTTGTGTAAACCCAGGCACATATACTACTGTTCTCTCCTGGTGTAACCCAGGGACATATACTACTGTTCTCTCCCGGTGTAACCCAAACACATATACTACTGTTTTCTCCCGGTGTAACCCAGGCACATATACTACTGTTCTCTCCCGGTGTAACCCAGGCACATACACTACTGTTCTCTCCCGGTGTAACCCAGGCACATACATTACTGTTCTCTCCCGATGTAACCCAGGCACATACACTACTGTTCTCTCCCGGTGTAACCCAGGCACATACACTACTGTTCTCTCCTGGTGTAACCCAGGCACATATACTACTGTTCTCTCCTGGTGTAACCCAGGCACATATATTACTGCTCTCTCCTGGTGTAACCCAGGCACATACACTACTCTTCTCTCCTGGTGTAACCCAGGCACATACACTACTGTTCTCTCCCGGTGTAACCCAGGCACATACACTACTGTTCTCTCCCGGTGTAACCCAGGCACATACACTACTGTTCTCTCCCGGTGTAACCCAGGCACATACACTACTGTTCTCTCCCGGTGTAACCCAGTCACATATACTACTGTTCTCTCCCGGTGTAACCCAGGCACATATACTACTGTTCTCTCCTGGTGTAACCCAGGCACATATACTACTGTTCTCTCCTTGTGTAACCCAGGCACATATACTACTATTCTATCCCGGTGTAACCCAGGCGCAAATACTACTGTTCTCTCCCGGTGTAACCCAGGCACATATACTACTGTTCTCTCCTGGTATAACCCAGGCACATACACAACTGCTCTCTCCTGGTGTAACCCAGGCACATACACTACTGTTCTCTCATGGTGTAACCCAGGCACATATACTACTGTTCTCTCCCGGTGTAACCCAGGCACATACACTACTGTTCTCTCCCGGTGTAACCCAGGCACATACATTACTGTTCTCTCCCGGTGTAACCCAGGCACATACACTACTGTTCTCTCCCGGTGTAACCCAGGCACATACACTACTGTTCTCTCCTGGTGTAACCCAGGCACATATACTACTGTTCTCTCCTGGTGTAACCCAGGCACATATATTACTGCTCTCTCCTCGTGTAACCCAGGCACATATACTACTCTTCTCTCCCGGTGTAACCCAGGCACATACACTAGTGTTCTCTCCCGGTGTAACCCAGGCACATACACTACTGTCCTCTCCCGGTGTAACAAAGGCACATATACTACTGTTCTCTCCTGTTGTAACCCAGGCGCATATATTAATGCTCTCTCCTGGTGTAACCCAGGCACATATACTTCTGTTCACTCCCGGTGTAACCTAGGCGCATATACTACTGTTCTCTCCCGGTGTAACCCATCTCTCCCGGTGTAACCCAGGCACATACACTACTGTTCTCTCCCGGAGTAACCCAGGCACATACACTACTGTTCTCTCCCGGTGTAACCCAGGCACATATACTACTGTTCTCTCCCGGTGTAACCCAGGCACATATACTACTGTTCTCTCCTTGTGTAAACCCAGGCACATATACTACTGTTCTCTCCTGGTGTAACCCAGGGACATATACTACTGTTCTCTCCCGGTGTAACCCAAACACATATACTACTGTTCTCTCCCGGTGTAACCCAGGCACATATACTACTGTTCTCTCCCAGTGTAACCCAGGCACATACACTACTGTTCTCTCCCGGTGTAACCCAGGCACATACATTACTGTTCTCTCCCGGTGTAACCCAGGCACATACACTACTGTTCTCTCCCGGTGTAACCCAGGCACATACACTACTGTTCTCTCCTGGTGTAACCCAGGCACATATACTACTGTTCTCTCCTGGTGTAACCCAGGCACATATATTACTGCTCTCTCCTCGTGTAACCCAGGCACATATACTACTCTTCTCTCCCGGCGTAACCCAGGCACATACACTACTGTTCTCTCCCGGTGTAACCCAGGGGACATATACTACTGTTCTCTCCTTGTGTAAACCCAGGCACATATACTACTGTTCTCTCCTGGTGTAACCCAGGGACATATACTACTGTTCTCTCCCGGTGTAACCCAAACACATATACTACTGTTCTCTCCCGGTGTAACCCAGGCACATATACTACTGTTCTCTCCCGGTGTAACCCAGGCACATATACTACTGTTCTCTCCCGATGTAACCCAGGGACATATACTACTGTTCTCTCCTTGTGTAAACCCAGGCACATATACTACTGTTCTCTCCCGGTGTAACCCAGGCACATACATTACTGTTCTCTCCCGGTGTAACCCAGGCACATACACTAGTGTTCTCTCCCGGTGTAACCTAGGCACATACACTACTGTTCTCTCCTGGTGTAACCCAGGCACATATACTACTGTTCTCTCCTGGTGTAACCCAGGCACATATATTATTGCTCTCTCCTGGTGTAACCCAGGGACATATACTACTGTTCTCTCCTGGTGTAACCCAGGGACATATACTACTGTTCTCTCCCGGTGTAACCCAAACACATATACTACTGTTCTCTCCCGGTGTAACAAATTCACATATACTACTGTTCTCTCCCGGTGTAACCCAGGCACATATACTACTGTTCTCTCCCGATGTAACCCAGGCGCATATACTACTGTTCTCTCCCGGTGTAACCCAGGCACATATACTACTGTTCTCTCCTGGTGTAACCCAGAAACATATACTACTGTTCTCTCCCGGTGTAACCCAGGCACACACACTACTGTTCTCTCCCGGTGTAACCCAGGCACATACACTACTGTTCTCTCCTGGTGTAACCCAGGCACATATACTACTGTTCTCTCCTGGTGTAACCCAGGCACATATATTATTGCTCTCTCCTGGTGTAACCCAGGCACATATTCTACTGTTCTCTCCTTGTGTAACCCAGGCACATATACTACTATTGTATCCCGGTGTAACCCAGGCGCAAATACTACTGTTCTCTCCCGGTGTAACCCAGGCGCATATACTACTGTTCTCTCCCGGTGTAACCCAGGCACATATACTACTGTTCTCTCCTGGTGTAACCCAGAAACATATACTACTGTTCACTCCCGGTGTAACCTAGGCGCATATACTACTGTTCTCTCCCGGTGTAACCCATCTCTCCCGGTGTAACCCAGGCACATACACTACTGTTCTCTCCCGGAGTAACCCAGGCACATACACTACTGTTCTCTCCCGGTGTAACACAGGCACATATACTACTGTTCTCTCCCGGTGTAACCGAGGCACATATACTACTGTTCTCTCCTTGTGTAAACCCAGGCACATATACTACTGTTCTCTCCTGGTGTAACCCAGGGACATATACTACTGTTCTCTCCCGGTGTAACCCAAACACATATACTACTGTTCTCTCCCGGTGTAACCCAGGCACATATACTACTGTTCTCTCCCAGTGTAACCCAGGCACATACACTACTGTTCTCTCCCGGTGTAACCCAGGCACATACATTACTGTTCTCTCCCGGTGTAACCCAGGCACATACACTACTGTTCTCTCCCGGTGTAACCCAGGCACATACACTACTGTTCTCTCCTGGTGTAACCCAGGCACATATACTACTGTTCTCTCCTGGTGTAACCCAGGCACATATATTACTGCTCTCTCCTCGTGTAACCCAGGCACATATACTACTCTTCTCTCCCGGTGTAACCCAGGGACATATACTACTGTTCTCTCCCGGTGTAACCCAAACACATATACTACTGTTCTCTCCCGGTGTAACCCAGGCACATATACTACTGTTCTCTCCCAGTGTAACCCAGGCACATACACTACTGTTCTCTCCCGGTGTAACCCAGGCACATACATTACTGATCTCTCCCGGTGTAACCCAGGCACATACACTACTGTTCTCTCCCGGTGTAACCCAGGCACATACACTACTGTTCTCTCCTGGTGTAACCCAGGCACATATACTACTGTTCTCTCCTGGTGTAACCCAGGCACATATATTACTGCTCTCTCCTCGTGTAACCCAGGCACATATACTACTCTTCTCTCCCGGTGTAACCCAGGCACATACACTACTGTTCTCTCCCGGTGTAACCCAGGGGACATATACTACTGTTCTCTCCTTGTGTAAACCCAGGCACATATACTACTGTTCTCTCCTGGTGTAACCCAGGGACATATACTACTGTTCTCTCCCGGTGTAACCCAAACACATATACTACTGTTCTCTCCCGGTGTAACCCAGGCACATATACTACTGTTCTCTCCCCGTGTAACCCAGGCACATATACTACTGTTCTCTCCCGATGTAACCCAGGGACATATACTACTGTTCTCTCCTTGTGTAAACCCAGGCACATATACTACTGTTCTCTCCCGGTGTAACCCAGGCACATACATTACTGTTCTCTCCCGGTGTAACCCAGGCACATACACTAGTGTTCTCTCCCGGTGTAACCTAGGCACATACACTACTGTTCTCTCCTGGTGTAACCCAGGCACATATACTACTGTTCTCTCCTGGTGTAACCCAGGCACATATATTATTGCTCTCTCCTGGTGTAACCCAGGGACATATACTACTGTTCTCTCCTGGTGTAACCCAGGGACATATACTACTGTTCTCTCCCGGTGTAACCCAAACACATATACTACTGTTCTCTCCCGGTGTAACCCAGGCACATATACTACTGTTCTCTCCCGATGTAACCCAGGGACATATACTACTGTTCTCTCCTTGTGTAAACCCAGGCACATATACTACTGTTCTCTCCCGGTGTAACCCAGGCACATACATTACTGTTCTCTCCCGGTGTAACCCAGGCACATACACTAGTGTTCTCTCCCGGTGTAACCTAGGCACATACACTACTGTTCTCTCCTGGTGTAACCCAGGCACATATACTACTGTTCTCTCCTGGTGTAACCCAGGCACATATATTATTGCTCTCTCCTGGTGTAACCCAGGGACATATACTACTGTTCTCTCCTGGTGTAACCCAGGGACATATACTACTGTTCTCTCCCGGTGTAACCCAAACACATATACTACTGTTCTCTCCCGGTGTAACCCAGGCACATATACTACTGTTCTCTCCCGGTGTAACCCAGGCACATATACTACTGTTCTCTCCCGATGTAACCCAGGCGCATATACTACTGTTCTCTCCCGGTGTAACCCAGGCACATATACTACTGTTCTCTCCTGGTGTAACCCAGAAACATATACTACTGTTCTCTCCCGGTGTAACCCAGGCACACACACTACTGTTCTCTCCCGGTGTAACCCAGGCACATACACTACTGTTCTCTCCTGGTGTAACCCAGGCACATATACTACTGTTCTCTCCTGGTGTAACCCAGGCACATATATTATTGCTCTCTCCTGGTGTAACCCAGGCACATATACTACTGTTCTCTCCTTGTGTAACCCAGGCACATATACTACTATTGTATCCCGGTGTAACCCAGGCGCAAATACTACTGTTCTCTCCCGGTGTAACCCAGGCGCATATACTACTGTTCTCTCCCGGTGTAACCCAGGCACATATACTACTGTTCTCTCCTGGTGTAACCCAGAAACATATACTACTGTTCACTCCCGGTGTAACCTAGGCGCATATACTACTGTTCTCTCCCGGTGTAACCCATCTCTCCCGGTGTAACCCAGGCACATACACTACTGTTCTCTCCCGGAGTAACCCAGGCACATACACTACTGTTCTCTCCCGGTGTAACACAGGCACATATACTACTGTTCTCTCCCGGTGTAACCCAGGCACATATACTACTGTTCTCTCCTTGTGTAAACCCAGGCACATATACTACTGTTCTCTCCTGGTGTAACCCAGGGACATATACTACTGTTCTCTCCCGGTGTAACCCAAACACATATACTACTGTTCTCTCCCGGTGTAACCCAGGCACATATACTACTGTTCTCTCCCAGTGTAACCCAGGCACATACACTACTGTTCTCTCCCGGTGTAACCCAGGCACATACATTACTGTTCTCTCCCGGTGTAACCCAGGCACATACACTACTGTTCTCTCCCGGTGTAACCCAGGCACATACACTACTGTTCTCTCCTGGTGTAACCCAGGCACATATACTACTGTTCTCTCCTGGTGTAACCCAGGCACATATATTACTGCTCTCTCCTCGTGTAACCCAGGCACATATACTACTCTTCTCTCCCGGTGTAACCCAGGCACATACACTACTGTTCTCTCCCGGTGTAACCCAGGGGACATATACTACTGTTCTCTCCTTGTGTAAACCCAGGCACATATACTACTGTTCTCTCCTGGTGTAACCCAGGGACATATACTACTGTTCTCTCCCGGTGTAACCCAAACACATATACTACTGTTCTCTCCCGGTGTAACCCAGGCACATATACTACTGTTCTCTCCCGGTGTAACCCAGGCACATATACTACTGTTCTCTCCCGATGTAACCCAGGGACATATACTACTGTTCTCTCCTTGTGTAAACCCAGGCACATATACTACTGTTCTCTCCCGGTGTAACCCAGGCACATACATTACTGTTCTCTCCCGGTGTAACCCAGGCACATACACTAGTGTTCTCTCCCGGTGTAACCCAGGCACATACACTACTGTTCTCTCCTGGTGTAACCCAGGCACATATACTACTGTTCTCTCCTGGTGTAACCCAGGCACATATATTATTGCTCTCTCCTGGTGTAACCCAGGCACATATACTACTGTTCTCTCCTTGTGTAACCCAGGCACATATACTACTATTCTATCCCAGTGTAACCCAGGCGCAAATACTACTGTTCTCTCCCGGTGTAACCCAGGCGCATATACTACTGTTCTCTCCCGGTGTAACCCAGGCACATATACTACTGTTCTCTCCTGGTGTAACCCAGAAACATATACTACTGTTCTCTCCCGGTGTAACCCAGGCACATACACTACTGTTCTCTCCCGGTGTAACCCAGGCACATACACTACTGTTCTCTCCTGGTGTAACCCAGGCACATATACTACTGTTCTCTCCTGGTGTAACCCAGGCACATATATTATTGCTCTCTCCTGGTGTAACCCAGGCACATATACTACTGTTCTCTCCTTGTGTAACCCAGGCACATATACTACTATTGTATCCCGGTGTAACCCAGGCGCAAATACTACTGTTCTCTCACGGTGTAACCCAGGCCCATATACTACTGTTCTCTCCCGGTGTAACCCAGGCACATATACTACTGTTCTCTCCTGGTGTAACCCAGAAACATATACTACTGTTCTCTCCCGAAGTAACCCAGGCACATATACTACTGTTCTCTCCCGGTGTAACCCAGGCACATACACTACTGTTCTCTCCCGGTGTAACCCAGGCACATACACTACTGTTCTCTCCCGGTGTAACCCAGGCACATACACTACTGTTTTCTCCCGGTGTAACCCAGGCACATATACTACTGTTCTCTCCCGGTGTAACCCAGGCACATATACTACTGTTCTCTCCCGGTGTAACCCAGGCACATATACTACTGTTCTCTCCTGGTGTAACCCAAACACATATACTACTGTTCTCTCCTGGTGTAACCCAGGCACATATACTACTGTTCTCTCCCGGTGTAACCCAGGCACACATACTACTGTTCTCTCCCGGTGTAACCCAAACACATATACTACTGTTCTCTCCCGGTGTAACCCAAACACATATACTACTGTTCTCTCCCGGTGTAACCCAGGCACATATACTACTGTTGTCTCCCTGTGTAACCCAGGCACATATACTACTGTTCTCTCCCAATGTAACCCAGGCACATATACTACTGTTATCTCCCAATGTAACCCAGGCACATATACTACTGTTCTCTCCTGGTGTAACCCAGGCACATATACTACTGTTCTCTTCTGGTGTAACCGAGGCACATGTACTACTGTTCTCTCCCGGTGTAACCCAGGCACATATACTACTGTTCTCTCCCGGTGTAACCCAGGCACATATACTACTGTTCTCGCCTGGTGTAACCCAGGCACATATACTACTGTTCTCTCCTGGTGTAACCCAGGCACATATACTACTGTTCTCTTCTGGAGTAACCCAAGCACATATACTACTATTCTCTCCTGTGTAATCCAGGCACATATACTACTGTTCTCTCCTGGTGTAACCTAGGCACATATACTACAGTTCTCTCCCGGTGTAACCAAGGCACATATACTACTGTTCTCTCCTGTGTAACCCAAATACATATACTACTGTTATCTCCTGGTGTAACCCAGGCACATATACTTCTGTTCTCTCCAGGTGTAACCCAGGCACATATACTACTGCTCTCTCCCAGTGTAACCCAAACACATATACTACTGTTCTCTCCCGGTGTAACCGAGGCACATATACTACTGTTCTCTCCCGGTGTAACCCAGGCACATACACTACAGTTCTCTCCTGGTGTAATCCAGGCACATATACTACTGTTCTCTCTTGGTGTAACCCAGGCACATATACTACTGTTCTCTCCTTGTGTAACCCAGGCACATATACTACTGTTCTATCCCGGTGTAACCCAGGCACATATACTACTGTTCTCTCCCGGTGTAACCCAGGCACATATACTATTGTTCTCTCCCGGTGTAAGCCAGGCACATATACTACTGTTCTCTCCCGGTGTAACCCAGGCACATATACTATTGTTCTCTCCCGGTGTAACCCAGGCACATATACTACTGTTATCTCCCGGTGTAACCCAGGCACATATACTTCTGCTCTCTCCCGGTGTAACCCAAACACATACACTACTGTTCTCTCCCGTTGTAACCCAGGCACATACACTACTGTTCTCTCCCGGTGTAAACCAGGCACATATACTACTGTTCTCTCCCGGTGTAACCCAGGCACATACACTACTGTTCTCTCCCGGTGTAACCCAGGCACATATACTACTGTTCTCTCCTTGTGTAACCCAGGCACATATACTACTGTTCTCTTCCGGTGTAACCCAGGCACATATACTACTGTTCTCTCCTTGTGTAACCCAGACACATATACTACTGTTATCTCCCGGTGTAACCCAGGCACATATACTACTGTTCTCTCCTTGTTTAACCCAGGCACATATACTACTGTTCTTTTCCGGTGTTACCCAGGCACATATACTACTGTTCTCTCCTTGTGTAACCCAGGCACATATACTACTGTTCTATCCCGGTGTAACCCAGGCGCATATACTACTGATCTCTCCCGGTGTAACCCAGGCACATATTCTACTGTTCTCTCCCGGTGTAACCCAGGCGCATATACAACTGTTCTCTCCCAGTATAACCCAGGCACATATTCTACTGTTCTCTCCCGGTGTAACCGAGGCACATATACTACTGTTCTCTCCCGGTGTAACCCAGGCACATATACTACTGTTCTATCCTGGTGTAACCCAGGCACATATACTACTGTTCTCTCCCGGTGTAACCCAGGCACATACACTACTGTTCTCTCATGGTGTAACCCAGGCACATACACTACTGTTCTCTCCCGGTGTAACCCATGCACATATACTACTGTTCTCTCCCGGTGTAACCCAGGCACATACACTACTGTTTTCTCCTTGTGTAACCCAGGCACATATACTACTGTCCTCTCCTGGTGTAACTCAGGCCCATATACTACTGTTCTCTCCCTGTGTAACCCAGGCACATATACTACAGTTCTCTCCCGATGTAACCCAGGCACATACATTACTGTTCTAACCTGGTGTAACCCAGGCACATACACTACTGTTCTCTCCTGGTGTAACCCAGGCACATACACTACTGTTCTCTCATGGTGTAACCCAGGCACATACACTACTGTTCTCTCCCAATGTAACCCAGGCACATATACTACTGTTCTCTCCCGGTGTAACCCAGGCAAATATACTACTTTTCTCTCCCGATGTAACCCAGACACATACACTACTGTTTTCTCCCGGTGTAACCCAGGCACATATACTACTGTTCTCTCCCGGTGTAACCCAGGCACATATACTACTGTTCTCTCCCGGTGTAACCCAGGCACATATACTACTGTTCTCTCCTGGTGTAACCCAAACACATATACTACTGTTCTCTCCTGGTGTAACCCAGGCACATATACTACTGTTCTCTCCCGGTGTAACCCAGGCACATATACTACTGTTCTCTCCCGGTGTAACCCAAACACATATACTACTGTTCTCTCCCGGTGTAATCCAAACACATATACTACTGTTCTCTTCCGGTGTAACCCAGGCACATATACTACTGTTCTCTCCGTGTGTAACCCAGGCACATATACTACTGTTCTCTCCCAATGTAACCCAGGCACATATACTACTGTTATCTCCCAATGTAACCCAGGCACATATACTACTGTTCTCTCCTGGTGTAACCCAGGCACATATACTACTGTTCTCTCCTTGTGTAACCCAGGCACATATATTACTGTTCTATCCCGGTGTAACCCAGGCGCATATACTAGTGATCTCTCCCGGTGTAACCCAGGCACATATTCTACTGTTCTCTCCCGGTGTAACCCAGGCGCATATACAACTGTTCTCTCCCGGTATAACCCAGGCACATATTCTACTGTTCTCTCCCGGTGTAACCCAGGCACATATACTACTGTTCTCTCCCGGTGTAACCCAGGCACATATACTACTGTTCTATCCTGGTGTAACCCAGGCACATATACTACTGTTCTCTCCCGGTGTAACCCAGGCACATATACTACTGTTCTCTCATGGTGTAACCCAGGCACATACACTACTGTTCTCTCCCGGTGTAACCCAGGCACATATACTACTGTTCTCTCCCGGTGTAACCCAGGCACATACACTACTGTTTTCTCCTTGTGTAACCCAGGCACATATACTACTGTCCTCTCCTGGTGTAACCCAGGCACATATACTACAGTTCTCTCCCGATGTAACCCAGGCACATACATTACTGTTCTCTCATGGTGTAACCAAGGCACATACACTACTGTTCTCTCCCAATGTAACCCAGGCACATATACTACTGTTCTCTCCCGGTGTAACCCAGGCACATATACTACTTTTCTCTCCTGGTGTAACCCAGGCACATATACTACTGTTCTCTCCCGGTGTAACCCAGGCACATACACTACTGTTTTCTCCTTGTGTAACCCAGGCACATATACTACTGTCCTCTCCTGGTGTAACCCAGGCACATATACTACTGCTCTCTCATGGTGTAACCCAGGCACATACACTACTGTTCTCTCCCAATGTAACCCAGACACATACACTACTGTTTTCTCCCGGTGTAACCCAGGCACATATACTACTGTTCTCTCCCGGTGTAACCCAGGCACATATACTACAGTTCTCTCCCGATGTAACCCAGGCACATATACTACTGTTCTCTCCCGGTGTAACCCAGGCACATACACTACTGTTCTCTCATGGTGTAACCCAGGCACATACACTACTGTTCTCTCCCAATGTAACCCAGACACATACACTACTGTTTTCTCCCGGTGTAACCCAGGCACATATACTACTGTTCTCTCCCGGTGTAACCCAGGCACATATACTACTGTTCTCTCCTGGTGTAACCCAGGCACATATACTACTGTTCTCTCCTGGTGTAACCCAAACACATATACTACTGTTCTCTCCTGGTGTAACCCAGGCACATATACTACTGTTCTCTCCCGGTGTAACCCAGGCACATATACTACTGTTCTCTTCCGGTGTAACCCAAACACATATACTACTGTTCTCTCCCGGTGTAACCCAAACAAATATACTACTGTTCTCTCCCGGTGTAACCCAGGCACATATACTACTGTTCTCTCCCTGTGTAACCCAGGCACATATACTACTGTTCTCTTCCAATGTAACCCAGGCACATATACTACTGTTATCTCCCAATGTAACCCAGGCACATATACTACTGTTCTCTCCTGGTGTAACCCAGGCACATATACTACTGTTCTCTTCTGGTGTAACCCAGGCACATGTACTACTGTTCTCTCCCGGTGTAACCCAGGCACATATACTACTGTTCTCTCCTGGTGTAACCCAGGCACATATACTACTGTTCTCTCCTGGTGTAACCCAGGCACATATACTACTGTTCTCTTCTGGAGTAACCCAAGCACATATACTACTGTTCTCTCCTGTGTAATGCATTCACATATACTACTGTTCTCTCCCGGTGTAACCTAGGCACATATACTACAGTTCTCTCCCGGTGTAACCAAGGCACATATACTACTGTTCTCTCCTGTGTAACCCAAATACATATACTACTGTTATCTCCTGGTGTAACCCAGGCACATATACTACTGTTCTCTCCTGCTGCAACCCAGGCACATATACTACTGCTCTCTCCCGGTGTAACCCAAACACATATACTACTGTTCTCTCCCGGTGTAACCCAGGCACATATACTACAGTTCTCTCCTGGTGTAATCCAGGCACATATACTACTTTTCTCTCTTGGTGTAACCCAGGCACATATACTACTGTTCTCTCCCGCTGTAACCCAAGCACATATACTACTGTTCTCTCCTTGTGTAACCCAGGCACATATACTACTGTTCTCTCCCGGTGTAACCCAGGCACATATACTACTGTTCTCTCCCGGTGTAACCCAGGCACATATACTACTGTTCTCTCCCGGTGTATCCCAGGCACATATACTACTGTTCTCTCCCGGTGTATCCCAGGCACATATACTACTGTTCTCTCCCGGTGTAACCCAGGCACATATACTACTGTTATCTCCCGGTGTAACCCAGGCACATATACTTCTGCTCTCTCCCGGTGTAACCCAAACACATACACTACTGTTCTCTCCCCTTATAACCCAGGCACATACACTACTGTTCTCTCCCGGTGTAACCCAGGCACATATACTACTGTTCTCTCCCGGTGTAACCCAGGCACATACACTACTGTTTTCTCCTGGTGTAACCCAGGCACATATACTACTGTTCTCTCCTGGTGTAACCCAGGCACATATACTACTGTTCTCTCCTGCTGTAACCCAGGCACATATACTACTGCTCTCACCCGGTGTAACCCAAACACATATACTACTGTTCTCTCCCGGTGTAACCCAGGCACATACACTACTGTTCTCTCCTGGTGTAATCCAGGCACATATACTACTGTTCTCTCTTGGTGTAACCCAGGCACATATACTACTGTTCTCTCCCGGTGTAACCCAGGCACATATACTACTGTTCTCTCCATGTGTAACCCAGGCACATATACTACTGTTCTCTCCCGGTGTAACCCAGGCACATATACTACTGTTCTCTCCCGGTGTAACCCAGGCACATATACTACTGTTCTCTCCCGGTGTAACCCAGGCACATATACTACTGTTCACTCCCGGTGTAACCCAGGCACATATACTACTGTTCTCTCCCGGTGTAACCCAGGCACATACACTACTGTTTTCTCCTGGTGTAACCCAGGCACATATACTACTGTTCTCTCCTGGTGTAACCCAGGCACATATACTACTGTTCTCTCCTGCTGTAACCCAGGCACATATACTACTGCTCTCACCCGGTGTAACCCAAACACATATACTACTGTTCTCTCCCGGTGTAACCCAGGCACATACACTACTGTTCTCTCCTGGTGTAATCCAGGCACATATACTACTGTTCTCTCTTGGTGTAACCCAGGCACATATACTACTGTTCTCTCCCGGTGTAACCCAGGCACATATACTACTGTTCTCTCCATGTGTAACCCAGGCACATATACTACTGTTCTCTCCCGGTGTAACCCAGGCACATATACTACTGTTCTCTCCCGGTGTAACCCAGGCACATATACTACTGTTCTCTCCCGGTGTAACCCAGGCACATATACTACTGTTCACTCCCGGTGTAACCCAGGCACATATACTACTGTTCTCTCCCGGTGTAACCCAGGCACATATACTACTGTTCTCTCCTTGTGTAACCCAGGCACATATAGTACTGTTGTCTCCTGGTGTAACCCAGGCGCATATACTACTGTTCTCTCCCGGTGTAACCCAGGCGCATATACTACTGTTCTCTCCCGGTATAACCCAGGCGCATATTATTTTGTTCTCTCCCGGTGTAACCCAGGCGCATATACTACTGTTCTCTCCCGGTGTATCCAGGCACATATACTACTATTCTATCCTGGTGTAACCCAGGCACATACACTACTGTTCTCTCATGGTGTAACCCAGGCACATACACTACTGTTCTCTCCCGGTGTAACCCAGGCACACACACTACTGTTCTCTCCCGGTGTAACCCAGGCACATACACTACTGTTTTCTCCTTGTGTAACCCAGGCACATACACTACTGTGCTCTCCCGGTGTAACCCAGGCCCATATACTACTGTTCTCTCCCGGTGTAACCCAGGCACATATACTACTGTTCTCTCCCGGTGTAAACCCAGGCACATATACTACTGTTCTATCCTGGTGTAACCCAGGCACATATACTACTGTTCTCTCCCGGGGTAACCCAGGCACATACACTACTGTTCTCTCATGGTGTAACCCAGGCACATACTCTACTGTTCTCTCATGGTGTAACCCAGGCACATACACTACTGTTCTCTCCCGGTGTAACCCAGGCACATATACTACTGTTCTCTCCCGGTGTAACCCAGGCACATATACTACTGTTCTCTCCCTGTGTAACCCAGGCACATACACTACTGTTCTCTCCCGGTGAAACCCAGGCACATATACTACTGTTCTCTCCCGGTGTAACCCAGGCACATACACTACTGTTTTCTCCTGGTGTAACCCAGGCACATATACTACTGTTCTCTCCTGGTGTAACCAAGGCACATATACTACTGTTCTCTCCTGGTGTAACCCAGGCACATATACTACTGTTCTCTCCCGGTGTAACCGAAGCACATATACTACTGTTCTCTCCCAATGTAACCTAGGCACATATACTACTGTTCTCTCCCAATGTAACCCAGGCACATAAACTACTGTTCTATCCTGGTGTAACCCAGGCACATATACTACTGTTCTCTCCTGGTGTAACCCAGGCACATGTACTACTGTTCTCTCCTAGTGTAACCCAGGCACATGTACTACTGTTCTCTCTCGTTGTAACCCAGGCACATGTACTACTGTTCTCTCCTGGTGTAACCCAGGCACATGTACTACTGTTCTCTCCTGGTGTAACCCAGGCACATATACTACTGTTCTCTTCGGGTGTAACCCAAGCACATATACTACTGTTCTCTCCTGGTGTAATCCAGGCACATATACTACTGTTCTCTCCTGGTGTAACCCAGGCACATATACTACAGTTCTCTCCCGGTTTAACCAAGGCTCATATACTACTGTTCTCTCCTGTGTAACCCAAATACATATACTACTGTTATCTCCTGGTGTAACCCAGGCACATAAACTACTGTTCTCTCCCGGTGTAACCCAGGCACATATACTACTGCTCTTTCTCTCCCGGTGTAACCCAGGCACATACACTACTGTTCTCTCCCGCTGTAACCCAGGCACATACACTACTGTTCTCTCCTGGTGTAATCCAGGCACATATACTACTGTTCTCTCCTTGTGTAACCCAGGCACATATAGTACTGTTCTCTCCCGGTGTAACCCAGGCACATATACTACTGTTCTCTCCCGGTGTAACCCAGGCACATATACTACTGTTCTCTCCCGATGTAACCCAGGCACATATACTACTGTTCACTCCCGGTGTAACCCAGGCACATATACTACTGTTCTCTCCCGCTGTAACCCAGGCACATGTACTACTGTTCTCTCCCGGTGTAACCCAGGCACATATACTACTGTTCTCTCCCGGTGTAACCCAGGCACATATACTACTGTTCTCTCCTTGTGTAACCCAGGCACATATACTACTGTTCTATCCCGGTGTAACCCAGGCGCATATACTACTGTTCTCTCCCGGTGTAACCCAGGGGCATATTCTTTTGTTCTCTCCCGGTGTAACCCAGGCGCATATACTACTGTTCTCTCCCGGTGTATGCAGGCACATATACTACTATTCTATCCTGGTGTAACCCAGGCACATACACTACTGTTCTCTCATGGTGTAACCCAGGCACATACACTACTGTTCTCTCCCGGTGTAACCCAGGCACACACACTACTGTTCTCTGCCGGTGTAACCCAGGCACATACACTACTGTTCTCTCCTGGTGTAACCCAGGCACATTTACTACTGTTCTCTCTTGGTGTAGCCCAGGCACATATACTACTGTTCTCTCCCTGTGTAACCCAGGCACATATACTACTGTTCTCTCCTTGTGTAACCCAGGCACATATACTACTGTTCTATCCCGGTGTAACCCAGGCGCATATACTACTGTTCTCTCCCGGTGTAACCCAGGCGCATATACTACTGTTCTCTCCCGGTGTAACCCAGACGCATATACAACTCTTCTATCCTGGTGTAACCCAGGCGCATACACTACTGTTCTCTCCCTGTGTAACCCAGGCACATATACTACTGTTCTCTCCTTGTGTAACCCAGGCACATATACTACTGTTCTATCCCGGTGTAACCCAGGCGCATATACTACTGTTCTCTCCCGGTGTAACCCAGGCGCATATACTACTGTTCTCTCCCGGTGTAACCCAGACGCATATACAACTCTTCTATCCTGGTGTAACCCAGGCGCATACACTACTGTTCTCTCTCGGTGTAACCCAGGCTCATACACTACTGTTCTCTCATGGTGTAACCCAGGCGCATACACTACTGTTCTCTCCCGGTGTAACCCAGGCACATATACTACTGTTCTCTCCCGGTGTAATCCAGGCACATATACTACTGTCCTCTCCCGGTGTAACCCAGGCACATATACTACTGTTCTCTCCCGGTGTAACCCAGGCACATATACTACTGTTCTATCCCGGTGTAACCCAGGCACATATACTACTGTTCTCTCCCGGTGTAACCCAGGCACATACACTACTGTTCTCTCATGGTGTAACCCAGGCACATACACTACTATTCTCTCCCGATGTAACCCAGGCACATACACTACTGTTCTCTCCCGGTGTAACCCTGGCACCTACACTACTGTTCTCTCCCGGTGTAACCCAGGCACATACACTACTGTTTTCTCCCGGTGTAACCCAGGCACATATACTACTGTTCTCTCCCGGTGTAACCCAGGCACATATACTACTGTTCTCTCTTGGTGTAACCCAAACACATATACTACTGTTCTCTCCAGGTGTAACCCAGGCACATATACTACTGTTCTCTCCCGGTGTAACCCAGGCACATATACTACTGTTCTCTCCCGGTGTAACCCAAACACATATACTACTGTTCTCTCCCGGTGTAACCCAGGCACATATACTACTGTTCTCTCCCGGTGTAACCCAGGCACATACACTACTGTTCTCTCCCGGTGTAACCCAGGCACATACACTACTGTTTTCTCCCGGTGTAACCCAGGCACATATACTACTGTTCTCTCCCTGTGTAACCCAGGCACATATACTACTGTTCTCTCCTGGTGTAACCCAAACACATATACTACTGTTCTCTCCTGGTGTAACCCAGGCACATATTCTAATGTTCTCTCCTGGTGTAACCCAGGCACATATACTACTGTTCTCTCCTGGTGTAACCCAGGCACATATACTACTGTTCTCTCCTGGTGTAACCCAGGCACATATACTACTGTTCTCTCCCGGTGTAACCCAGGCACATATACTACTGTTCTCTCCCAATGTAACCCAGGCACATATACTACTGTTCTCTCCCAATGTAACCCAGGCACATATACTACTGTTCTCTCCTGGTGTAACCCAGGCACATATACTACTGTTCTCTCCTGGTGTAACCCAGGCACATGTACTACTGTTCTCTCCCGGTGTAACCCAGGCACATAAACTACTGTTCTCTCCCGGTGTAACCCAGGCACATATACTACTGTTCTCTCCTGGTGTAACCCAGGCACATATACTACTGTTCTCTTCCAGTGTAACCCAAGCACATATACTACTGTTCTCTCCTGGTGTAATCCAGGCACATATACTACTGTTCTCTCCTGGTGTAACCCAGGCACATATACTACAGTTGTCTCCCGGTGTAATCAAGGCTCATATTCTACTGTTCTCTCCTGTGTAACCCAAATACATATACTACTGTTATCTCCTGGTGTAACCCAGGCAAATATACTTCTGTTCTCTCCCGGTGTAACCCAGGCACATATACTACTGCTCTCTCCCGGAGTAACCCAAACACATATACTACTGTTCACTCCCGGTGTAACCCAGGCACATATACTACTGTTCTCTCCCGATGTAACCCAGGCACATACACTACTGTTCTCTCCTGGTGTAATCCAGGCACATATACTACTGTTCTCTCTTGGTGTAACCCAGGCACATATACTACTGTTCTCTCCCGGTGTAATCCAGGCACATATACTACTGTTCTCTCCCGGTGTAACCCAGGCACATATACTACTGTTCTCTCCTGGGGTAACCCAGGCACATATACCACTGTTCTCTCCTGGTGTAACCCAAACACATATACTACTGTTCATTCCTGGTGTAACCCAGGCACATATACTGCTGTTCTGTCCCGGTGTAACCCAGGCACATATACTACAGTTCTCTCCCGGTGTAACCCAGGCACATATACTACTGTTCTCTCCTTGTGTAACCTAGGCACATATACTACTGTTCTATCCCGGTGTAACCCAGGCGCATATACTACTGTTCTCTCCCGGTGTAACCCAGGCGCATATACTGCTGTTCTCTCCCGGTATAACCACGGCGCATATTCTTCTGTTCTCTCCCGGTGTAACCCAGGCGCATATACTACTGTTCTCTCCCTGTGTATCCAGGCACATATACTACTATTCTATCCTGGTGTAACCCAGGCACATACACTACTGTTCTCTCATGGTGTAACCCAGGCACATACACTACTGTTCTCTCCCGGTGTAACCCAGGCACACACACTACTGTTCTCTCCCGGTGTAACCGAGGCACATACACTACTGTTTTCTCCTTGTGTAACCCAGGCACATATACTACTGTGCTCTCCCGGTGTAACCCAGGCCCATATACTACTGTTCTCTCCCGGTGTAACCCAGGCACATATACTACTGTTTGTTCCCGGTGTAAACCCAGGCACATATACTACTGTTTTATCCTGGTGTAACCCAGGCACATATACTACTGTTCTCTCCCGGTGTAACCCAGGCACATACACTACTGTTCTCTCATGGTGTAACCCAGGCACATACACTACTGTTCTCTCATGGTGTAACCCAGCACATACACTACTGTTCTCTCCCGGTGTAACCCAGGCACATATACTACTGTTCTCTCCCAGTGTAACCCAGGCACATATACTACTGTTCTCTCCCTGTGTAACCCAGGCACATACACTACTGTTCTCTCCAGGTGAAACCCAGGCACATATACTACTGTTCTCTCCCGGTGTAACCCAGGCACATATACTACTGTTCTCTCCTTGTGTAACCCAGGCACATATACTACTGTTCTATCCCGGTGTAACCCAGGCGCATATACTACTGTTCTCTCCCGGTGTAACCCAGGCGCATATACTGCTGTTCTCTCCCGGTATAACCACGGCGCATATTCTTCTGTTCTCTCCCGGTGTAACCCAGGCGCATATACTACTGTTCTCTCCCTGTGTATCCAGGCACATATACTACTATTCTATCCTGGTGTAACCCAGGCACATACACTACTGTTCTCTCATGGTGTAACCCAGGCACATACACTACTGTTCTCTCCCGGTGTAACCCAGGCACACACACTACTGTTCTCTCCCGGTGTAACCGAGGCACATACACTACTGTTTTCTCCTTGTGTAACCCAGGCACATATACTACTGTGCTCTCCCGGTGTAACCCAGGCCCATATACTACTGTTCTCTCCTGGTGTAACCCAGGCACATATACTACTGTTTGTTCCCGGTGTAAACCCAGGCACATATACTACTGTTCTATCCTGGTGTAACCCAGGCACATATACTACTGTTCTCTCCCGGTGTAACCCAGGCACATACACTACTGTTCTCTCATGGTGTAACCCAGGCACATGCTCTACTGTTCTCTCATGGTGTAACCCAGGCACATACACTACTGTTCTCTCCCGGTGTAACCCAGGCACATATACTACTGTTCTCTCCCAGTGTAACCCAGGCACATATACTACTGTTCTCTCCCTGTGTAACCCAGGCACATACACTACTGTTCTCTCCAGGTGAAACCCAGGCACATATACTACTGTTCTCTCCCGGTGTAACCTAGGCACATACACTACTGTTTTCTCCTGGTGTAACCCAGGCACATATACTACTGTTCTCTCCTGGTGTAACCCAGGCACATATACTACTGTTCTCTCCCGGTGTAACCCAGGCACATATACTACTGTTCTCTCCCGGTGTAACCCAGGCACATATACTACTGTTCTCTCCCAATGTAACCCAGGCACATATACTACTGTTCTCTCCCAATGTAACCCAGGCACATATACTACTGTTCTCTCCTGGTGTAACCCAGGCACATATACTACTGTTCTCTCCAGGTGTAACCCAGGCACATGTACTACTGTTCACTCCCGGTGTAACCCAGGCACATGTACTACTGTTCTCTCCCGGTGGAACCCAGGCACATGTACTACTGTTCTCTCCTGGTGTAACCCAGGCACATGTACTACTGTTCTCTCCTGGTGTAACCCAGGCACACATACTACTGTTCTCTTCCGGTGTAACCCAAGCACATATACTACTGTTCTCTCCTGGTGTAATCCAGGCACATATACTACTGTTCTCTACTGGTGTAACCCAGGCACATATACTACAGTTCTCGCCCGGTTTAACCAAGGCTCATACACTACTGTTCTCTCCTGTGTAACCCAAATACATATACTACTGTTATCTCCTGGTATAACCCAGGCACATATACTACTGTTCTCTCCCGGTGTAACCCAGGCACATATACTACTGCTCTCTCCCGGTGTAACCCAAACACATATACTACTGTTCTCTCCCGGTGTAACCCAGGCACATACACTACTGTTCTCTCCCGGTGTAACCCAGGCACATACACTACTGTTCTCTCCTGGTGTAACCCAGGCACATATACTACTGTTCTCTCCTGGTGTAACCCAGGCACATATACTACTGTTCTCTCCCGGTGTAACCCAGGCACATATACTACTGTTCTCTCCCGGTGTAACCCAGGCACATATACTACTGTTCTCACCTGGTGTAACCCAGGCACATATACTACTGTTCTCTCCTGGAATAACCCAAACACATATACTACTGTTCTCTCCCGGAGTAACCCAGGCACATATACTACTGTTCTCTCCCGGTGTAACCCAGGCACATATAATACTGTTCTCTCCCGGTGTAACCCAGGCACATATACTACTGTTCTCTCCCAATGTAACCCAGGCACATATACTACTGTTCTCTCCCGGTGTAACCCAGGCACATATACTACTGTTCTCTCCCGGTGTAACCCAGGCACATGTACTACTGTTCTCTCCCGGTGTAACCCAGGCACATATACTACGGTTCTCTCCCGGTGTAACCCAGGCACATATACTACTGTTCTCTCCTGGTGTAACCCAGGCACATATACTACTGTTCTCTCCTGGTGTAACCCAGGCACATATACTACTGTTCTCTTCCGGTGTAACCCAAGCACATATACTACTGTTCTCTCCTGGTGTAATCCAGGCACATATACTACTGTTCTCTCCTGGTGTAACCCAGGCACATATACTACTGTTCTCCTGTGTAACCCAAATACATATACTACTGTTATCTCCTGGTGTAACCCAGGCACATTTACTACTGTTCTCTCCCGGTGTAACACAGGCACATATACTACTGCTCTCTCCCGGTGTAACCCAAACACATATACTACTGTTCTCTCCCGGTGTAACCCAAACACATATACTACTGTTCTCTCCCGGTGTAACCCAGGCACATACACTACTGTTCTCTCCTGGTGTAACCCAGGCACATATACTACTGTTCTCTCTTGGTGTAACCCAGGCACATATACTACTGTTCTCTCCCGGTGTAACCCAGGCACATATACTACTGTTCTCTCCTTGTGTAACCCAGGCACATATACTACTGTTCTATCCCGGTGTAACCCAGGCGCATATACTACTGTTCTCTCCCGGTGTAACCCAGGCGCATATACTACTGTTCTCTCCCGGTGTAACCCAGGCGCATATACTACTGTTCTCTCCCGGTGTAACCCAGGCGCATATACAACTGTTCTATCCTCGTGTAACCCAGGCGCATACACTACTGTTCTCTCACGGTGTAACCCAGGCGCATACACTACTGTTCTCTCATGGTGTAACCCAGGCACATACACTACTGTTCTCTCCCGGTGTAACCCAGGCACATATACTACTGTTCTCTCCCGGTGTAACCCAGGCACATATACTACTGTCCTCTCCCGGTGTAACCCAGGCCCATATACTACTGTTCTCTCCCGGTGTAACCCAGTCACATATACTACTGTTCTCTCCCGGTGTAACCCAGGCACATATACTACTGTTCTCTCCCGGTGTAACCCAGGCACATATACTACTGTTCTATCCCGGTGTAACCCAGGCACATACACTACTGTTCTCTCCCGGTGTAACCCAGGCACATACACTACTGTTCTCTCATGGTGTAACCCAGGCACATACACTACTGTTCTCTCCCGGTGTAACCCAGGCACATATACTACTGTTCTCTCCCGGTGTAACCCAGGCACATACACTACTGTTCTCTCCCGGTGTAACCCAGGCACATACACTACTGTTCTCTCCCGGTGTAACCCAGGCACATACACTACTGTTCTCTCCCGGTGTAACCAAGGCACATACACTACTGTTCTCTCCCGGTGTAACCCAGGCACATACACTACTGTTTTCTCCCAGTGTAACCCAGGCACATATACTACTGTTCTCTCCCGGTGTAACCCAGGCACATATACTACTGTTCTCTCCTGGTGTAACCCAAACACATATACTACTGTTCTCTCCAGGTGTAACCCAGGCACATATACTACTGTTCTCTCCCGGTGTAACCCAGGCACATATACTACTGTTCTCTCCTGGTGTATCCCAAACACATATACTACTGTTCTCTCAAGGTGTAACCCAGGCACATATACTACTGTTCTCTCCCGGTGTAACCCAGGCACATACACTACTGTTCTCTCCCGGTGTAACCCAGGCACATATACTACTGTTCTCTCCCGGTGTAACCCAGGCACATATACTACTGTTCTCTCCTGGTGTAACCCAAACACATATACTACTGTTCTCTCCTGGTGTAACCCAGGCACATATACTAATGTTCTCTCCTGGTGTAACCCAGGCACATATACTACTGTTCTCTCCTGGTGTAACCAAGGCACATATACTACTGTTCTCTCCTGGTGTAACCCAGGCACATATACTACTGTTCTCTCCCGGTGTAACCCAGGCACATATACTACTGTTCTCTCCCAGTGTAACCTAGACACATATACTACTGTTCTCTCCCAATATAACCCAGGCACATATACTACTGTTCTCTCCCAGTGTAACCTAGGCACATATACTACTGTTCTCTCCCAATGTAACCCAGGCACATATACTACTGTTCTCTCCCGGTGTAACCCAGGCACATATACTACTGTTCTCTCCTGGTGTAACCCAAACACATATACTACTGTTCTCTCCAGGTGTAACCCAGGCACATATACTACTGTTCTCTCCCGGTGTAACCCAGGCACATATACTACTGTTCTCTCCTGGTGTATCCCAAACACATATACTACTGTTCTCTCCCGGTGTAACCCAGGCACATATACTACTGTTCTCTCCCGGTGTAACCCAGGCACATACACTACTGTTCTCTCCCGGTGTAACCCAGGCACATATACTACTGTTCTCTCCCGGTGTAACCCAGGCACATATACTACTGTTCTCTCCTGGTGTAACCCAAACACATATACTACTGTTCTCTCCTGGTGTAACCCAGGCACATGTACTACTGTTCTCTCCCGGTGTAATCCAGGCACATAAACTACTGTTCTCTCCCGTTGTAACCCAGGCACATATACTACTGTTCTCTCCCGGTGTAACCCAGGCACATATACTACTGTTCTCTCCTGGTGTAACCCAGGCACATGTACTACTGTTCTCTCCCGGTGTAACCCAGGCACATATACTACTGTTCTCTCCCGGTGTAACCCAGGCACATATACTACTGTTCTCTTCCAGTGTAACCCAAGCACATATACCACTGTTCTCTCCTGGTGTATTCCAGGCACATATACTACTGTTCTCTCCTGGTGTAACCCAGGCACATATACTACAGTTGTCTCCCGGTGTAACCAAGGCTCATATACTACTGTTCTCTCCTGTGTAACCCAAATACATATACTACTGTTATCTCCTGGTGTAACCCAGGCACATATACTTCTGTTCTCTCCCGGTGTAACCCAGGCACATATACTACTGTTCTCTCCCGGTGTAACCCAGGCACATATACTACTGTTCTCTCCCGGTGTAACCCAGGCACATACACTACTGTTCTCTCCCGGTGTAACCCAGGCACATACACTACTGTTCTCTCCCGGTGTAACCCAGGCACATACACTACTGTTTTCTCCCGGTGTAACCCAGGCACATATACTACTGTTCTCTCTCGGTGTAACCCAGGCACATATACTACTGTTCTCTCCTGGTGTAACCCAAACACATATACTACTGTTCTCTCCAGGTGTAACCCCGGCACATATACTACTGTTCTCTCCCGGTGTAACCCAGGCACATACACTACTGTTTTCTCCCGGTGTAACCCAGGCACATATACTACTGTTCTCTCCCGGTGTAACCCAGGCACATATACTACAGTTCTCGCCCGGTTTAACCAAGGCTCATACACTACTGTTCTCTCCTGTGTAACCCAAATACATATACTACTGTTATCTCCTGGTATAACCCAGGTACATAAACTACTGTTCTCTCCCGGTGTAACCCAGGCACATATACTACTGCTCTCTCCCGGTGTAACCCAAACACATATACTACTGTTCTCTCCCGGTGTAACCCAGGCACATACACTACTGTTCTCTCCCGGTGTAACCCAGGCACATACACTACTGTTCTCTCCTGGTGTAACCCAGGCACATATACTACTGTTCTCTCCTGGTGTAACCCAGGCACATATACTACTGTTCTCTCCCGGTGTAACCCAGGCACATATACTACTGTTCTCTCCCGGTGTAACCCAGGCACATATACTACTGTTCTCACCTGGTGTAACCCAGGCACATATACTACTGTTCTCTCCTGGAATAACCCAAACACATATACTACTGTTCTCTCCCGGTGTAACCCAGGCACATATACTACTGTTCTCTCCCGGTGTAACCCAGGCACATATACTACTGTCCTCTCCCGGTGTAACCCAGGCCCATATACTACTATTCTCTCCCGGTGTAACCCAGTCACATATACTACTGTTCTCTCCCGGTGTAACCCAGGCACATATACTACTGTTCTCTCCCGGTGTAACCCAGGCACATATACTACTGTTCTATCCCGGTGTAACCCAGGCACATACACTACTGTTCTCTCCCGGTGTAACCCAGGCACATACACTACTGTTCTCTCATGGTGTAACCCAGGCACATACACTACTGTTCTCTCCCGGTGTAACCCAGGCACATATACTACTGTTCTCTCCCGGTGTAACCCAGGCACATACACTACTGTTTTCTCCCGGTGTAACCCAGGCACATATACTACTGTTCTCTCCCGGTGTAACCCAGGCACATATACTACTGTTCTCTCCAGGTGTAACCCAGGCACATATACTACTGTTCTCTCCCGGTGTAACCCAGGCACATATACTACTGTTCTCTCCTGGTGTATCCCAAACACATATACTACTGTTCTCTCCCGGTGTAACCCAGGCACATATACTACTGTTCTCTCCCGGTGTAACCCAGGCACATACACTACTGTTCTCTCCCGGTGTAACCCAGGCACATATACTACTGTTCTCTCCCGGTGTAACCCAGGCACATATACTACTGTTCTCTCCTGGTGTAACCCAAACACATATACTACTGTTCTCTCCTGGTGTAACCCAGGCACATATACTAATGTTCTCTCCTGGTGTAACCCAGGCACATATACTACTGTTCTCTCCTGGTGTAACCAAGGCACATATACTACTGTTCTCTCCTGGTGTAACCCAGGCACATATACTACTGTTCTCTCCCGGTGTAACCCAGGCACATATACTACTGTTCTCTCCCAGTGTAACCTAGGCACATATACTACTGTTCTCTCCCAATGTAACCCAGGCACATATACTACTGTTCTCTCCTGGTGTAACCCAGGCACATATACTACTGTTCTCTCCTGGTGTAACCCAGGCACATGTACTACTGTTCTCTCCCGGTGTAACCCAGGCACATAAACTACTGTTCTCTCCCGTTGTAACCCAGGCACATATACTACTGTTCTCTCCTGGTGTAACCCAGGCACATATACTACTGTTCTCTCCTGGTGTAACCCAGGCACATGTACTACTGTTCTCTCCCGGTGTAACCCAGGCACATAAACTACTGTTCTCTCCCGGTGTAACCCAGGCACATATACTACTGTTCTCTTCCAGTGTAACCCAAGCACATATACCACTGTTCTCTCCTGGTGTATTCCAGGCACATTTACTACTGTTCTCTCCTGGTGTAACCCAGGCACATATACTACAGTTGTCTCCCGGTGTAACCAAGGCTCATATACTACTGTTCTCTCCTGTGTAACCCAAATACATATACTACTGTTATCTCCTGGTGTAACCCAGGCACATATACTACTGTTCTCTCCCGGTGTAACCCAGGCACATATACTACTGTTCTCTCCCGGTGTAACCCAGGCACATATACTACTGTTCTCTCCCGGTGTAACCCAGGCACATACACTACTGTTCTCTCCCGGTGTAACCCAGGCACATACACTACTGTTCTCTCCCGGTGTAACCCAGGCACATACACTACTGTTTTCTCCCGGTGTAACCCAGGCACATATACTACTGTTCTCTCTCGGTGTAACCCAGCACATATACTACTGTTCTCTCCTGGTGTAACCCAAACACATATACTACTGTTCTCTCCAGGTGTAACCCCGGCACATATACTACTGTTCTCTCCCGGTGTAACCCAGGCACATATACTACTGTTCTCTCCCGGTGTAACCCAGGCACATATACTACTGTTCTATCCCGGTGTAACCCAGGCACATATACTACTGTTCTCTCCCGGTGTAACCCAGGCACATACACTACTGTTCTCTCATGGTGTAACCCAGGCACATACACTACTGTTCTCTCCCGGTGTAACCCAGGCACATATACTACTGTTCTCTCCCGGTGTAACCCAGGCACATATACTACTGTTCTCTCCCGGTGTAACCCAGGCACATATACTACTGTTCTCTCCTGGTGTAACCCAGGCACATACACTACTGTTCTCTCCCGGTGTAACCCAGGCACATACACTACTGTTCTCTCCCGGTGTAACCCAGGCACATACACTACTGTTTTCTCCCGGTGTAACCCAGGCACATATACTACTGTTCTCTCCCGGTGTAACCCAGGCACATATACTACTGTTCTCTCCTGGTGTAACCCAAGCACATATACTACTGTTCTCTCCAGGTGTAACCCAGGCACAAATACTACTTTTCTCTCCCGGTGTAACCCAGGCACATATACTACTGTTCTCTCCAGGTGTAACCCAAACACATATACTACTGTTCTCTCCCGGTGTAACCCAGGCACATACACTACTGTTCTCTCCCGGTGTAACCCAGGCACATACACTACTGTTCTCTCCCGGTGTAACCCAGGCACATACACTACTGTTTTCTCCCGGTGTAACCCAGGCACATATACTACTGTTCTCTCCCGGTGTAACCCAGGCACATATACTACTGTTCTCTCCCGGTGTAACCCAGGCACATATACTACTGTTCTCTCCTGGTGTAACCCAAACACATATACTACTGTTCTCTCCTGGTGTAACCCAGGCACATATACTAATGTTCTCTCCTGGTGTAACCCAGGCACATATACTACTTTTCTCTCCTGGTGTAACCCAGGCACATATACTACTGTTCTCTCCTGGTGTAACCCAGGCACATATACTACTGTTCTCTCCCGATGTAACCCAGGCACATATACTACTGTTCTCTCCCGGTGTAACCCAGGCACATATACTACTGTTCTCTCCTGGTGTAACCCAAAAACATATACTACTGTTCTCTCCTGGTGTAACCCAGGCACATATACTAATGTTCTCTCCTGGTGTAACCCAGGCACATATACTACTGTTCTCTCCTGGTGTAACCAAGGCACATATACTACTGTTCTCTCCTGGTGTAACCCAGGCACATATACTACTGTTCTCTCCCGGTGTAACCCAGGCACATATACTACTGTTCTCTCCCAATGTAACCTAGGCACATATACTACTGTTCTCTCCCAATGTAACCCAGGCACATATACTACTGTTCTCTCCTGGTGTAACCCAGGCACATATACTACTGTTCTCTCCTGGTGTAACCCAGGCACATGTACTACTGTTCTCTCCCGGTGTAACCCAGGCACATAAACTACTGTTCTCTCCCGTTGTAACCCAGGCACATATACTACTGTTCTCTCCTGGTGTAACCCAGGCACATATACTACTGTTCTCTCCTGGTGTAACCCAGGCACATGTACTACTGTTCTCTCCCGGTGTAACCCAGGCACATAAACTACTGTTCTCTCCCGGTGTAACCCAGGCACATATACTACTGTTCTCTTCCAGTGTAACCCAAGCACATATACCACTGTTCTCTCCTGGTGTATTCCAGGCACATATACTACTGTTCTCTCCTGGTGTAACCCAGGCACATATACTACAGTTGTCTCCCGGTGTAACCAAGGCTCATATACTACTGTTCTCTCCTGTGTAACCCAAATACATATACTACTGTTATCTCCTGGTGTAACCCAGGCACATATACTTCTGTTCTCTCCCGGTGTAACCCAGGCACATATACTACTGTTCTCTCCCGGTGTAACCCAGGCACATATACTACTGTTCTCTCCCGGTGTAATCCAGGCACATACACTACTGTTCTCTCCCGGTGTAACCCAGGCACATACACTACTGTTCTCTCCCGGTGTAACCCAGGCACATACACTACTGTTTTCTCCCGGTGTAACCCAGGCACATATACTACTGTTCTCTCTCGGTGTAACCCAGGCACATATACTACTGTTCTCTCCTGGTGTAACCCAAACACATATACTACTGTTCTCTCCAGGTGTAACCCCGGCACATATACTACTGTTCTCTCCTGGTGTAACCCAGGCACATATACTACTGTTCTCTCCCGGTGTAACCCAGGCACATATACTACTGTTCTATCCCGGTGTAACCCAGGCACATATACTAATGTTCTCTCCCGGTGTAACCCAGGCACATACACTACTGTTCTCTCATGGTGTAACCCAGGCACATACACTACTGTTCTCTCCTGGTGTAACCCAGGCACATACACTACTGTTCTCTCCCGGTGTAACCCAGGCACATACACTACTGTTCTCTCCCGGTGTAACCCAGGCACATATACTACTGTTCTATCCCGGTGTAACCCAGGCACATATACTAATGTTCTCTCCCGGTGTAACCCAGGCACATACACTACTGTTCTCTCATGGTGTAACCCAGGCACATACACTACTGTTCTCTCCTGGTGTAACCCAGGCACATACACTACTGTTCTCTCCCGGTGTAACCCAGGCACATACACTACTGTTTTCTCCCGGTGTAACCCAGGCACATATACTACTGTTCTCTCCCGGTGTAACCCAGGCACATATACTACTGTTCTCTCCTGGTGTAACCCAAACACATATACTACTGTTCTCTCCAGGTGTAACCAAAGCACAAATACTACTGTTCTCTCCCGGTGTAACCCAGTCACATATACTACTGTTCTCTCCAGGTGTAACCCAAACACATATACTACTGTTCTCTCCCGTTGTAACCCAGGCACATACACTACTGTTCTCTCCCGGTGTAACCCAGGCACATACACTACTGTTCTCTCCCGGTGTAACCCAGGCACATACACTACTGTTTTCTCCCGGTGTAACCCAGGCACATATACTACTGTTCTCTCCCGGTGTAACCCAGGCACATATACTACTGTTCTCTCCCGGTGTAACCCAGGCACATATACTACTGTTCTCTCCTGGTGTAACCCAAACACATATACTACTGTTCTCTCCTGGTGTAACCCAGGCACATATACTAATGTTCTCTCCTGGTGTAACCCAGGCACATATACTACTGTTCTCTCCTGGTGTAACCCAGGCACATATACTACTGTTCTCTCCTGGTGTAACCCAGGCACATATACTACTGTTCTCTCCTGTGTAACCCAAATACATATACTACTGTTATCTCCTGGTGTAACCCAGGCACATTTACTACTGTTCTCTCCCGGTGTAACACAGGCACATATACTACTGCTCTCTCCCGGTGTAACCCAAACACATATACTACTGTTCTCTCCTGGTGTATCCCAAACACATATACTACTGTTCTCTCCCGGTGTAACCCAGGCACATATACTACTGTTCTCTCCCGGTGTAACCCAGGCACATACACTACTGTTCTCTCCCGGTGTAACCCAGGCACATATACTACTGTTCTCTCCCGGTGTAACCCAGGCACATATACTACTGTTCTCTCCTGGTGTAACCCAAACACATATACTACTGTTCTCTCCTGGTGTAACCCAGGCACATATACTAATGTTCTCTCCTGGTGTAACCCAGGCACATATACTACTGTTCTCTCCTGGTGTAACCAAGGCACATATACTACTGTTCTCTCCTGGTGTAACCCAGGCACATATACTACTGTTCTCTCCCGGTGTAACCCAGGCACATATACTACTGTTCTCTCCCAGTGTAACCTAGGCACATATACTACTGTTCTCTCCCAATGTAACCCAGGCACATATACTACTGTTCTCTCCTGGTGTAACCCAGGCACATATACTACTGTTCTCTCCTGGTGTAACCCAGGCACATGTACTACTGTTCTCTCCCGGTGTAACCCAGGCACATAAACTACTGTTCTCTCCCGTTGTAACCCAGGCACATATACTACTGTTCTCTCCTGGTGTAACCCAGGCACATATACTACTGTTCTCTCCTGGTGTAACCCAGGCACATGTACTACTGTTCTCTCCCGGTGTAACCCAGGCACATAAACTACTGTTCTCTCCCGGTGTAACCCAGGCACATATACTACTGTTCTCTTCCAGTGTAACCCAAGCACATATACCACTGTTCTCTCCTGGTGTATTCCAGGCACATTTACTACTGTTCTCTCCTGGTGTAACCCAGGCACATATACTACAGTTGTCTCCCGGTGTAACCAAGGCTCATATACTACTGTTCTCTCCTGTGTAACCCAAATACATATACTACTGTTATCTCCTGGTGTAACCCAGGCACATATACTACTGTTCTCTCCCGGTGTAACCCAGGCACATATACTACTGTTCTCTCCCGGTGTAACCCAGGCACATATACTACTGTTCTCTCCCGGTGTAACCCAGGCACATACACTACTGTTCTCTCCCGGTGTAACCCAGGCACATACACTACTGTTCTCTCCCGGTGTAACCCAGGCACATACACTACTGTTTTCTCCCGGTGTAACCCAGGCACATATACTACTGTTCTCTCTCGGTGTAACCCAGCACATATACTACTGTTCTCTCCTGGTGTAACCCAAACACATATACTACTGTTCTCTCCAGGTGTAACCCCGGCACATATACTACTGTTCTCTCCCGGTGTAACCCAGGCACATATACTACTGTTCTCTCCCGGTGTAACCCAGGCACATATACTACTGTTCTATCCCGGTGTAACCCAGGCACATATACTACTGTTCTCTCCCGGTGTAACCCAGGCACATACACTACTGTTCTCTCATGGTGTAACCCAGGCACATACACTACTGTTCTCTCCCGGTGTAACCCAGGCACATATACTACTGTTCTCTCCCGGTGTAACCCAGGCACATATACTACTGTTCTCTCCCGGTGTAACCCAGGCACATATACTACTGTTCTCTCCTGGTGTAACCCAGGCACATACACTACTGTTCTCTCCCGGTGTAACCCAGGCACATACACTACTGTTCTCTCCCGGTGTAACCCAGGCACATACACTACTGTTTTCTCCCGGTGTAACCCAGGCACATATACTACTGTTCTCTCCCGGTGTAACCCAGGCACATATACTACTGTTCTCTCCTGGTGTAACCCAAGCACATATACTACTGTTCTCTCCAGGTGTAACCCAGGCACAAATACTACTTTTCTCTCCCGGTGTAACCCAGGCACATATACTACTGTTCTCTCCAGGTGTAACCCAAACACATATACTACTGTTCTCTCCCGGTGTAACCCAGGCACATACACTACTGTTCTCTCCCGGTGTAACCCAGGCACATACACTACTGTTCTCTCCCGGTGTAACCCAGGCACATACACTACTGTTTTCTCCCGGTGTAACCCAGGCACATATACTACTGTTCTCTCCCGGTGTAACCCAGGCACATATACTACTGTTCTCTCCCGGTGTAACCCAGGCACATATACTACTGTTCTCTCCTGGTGTAACCCAAACACATATACTACTGTTCTCTCCTGGTGTAACCCAGGCACATATACTAATGTTCTCTCCTGGTGTAACCCAGGCACATATACTACTTTTCTCTCCTGGTGTAACCCAGGCACATATACTACTGTTCTCTCCTGGTGTAACCCAGGCACATATACTACTGTTCTCTCCCGATGTAACCCAGGCACATATACTACTGTTCTCTCCCGGTGTAACCCAGGCACATATACTACTGTTCTCTCCTGGTGTAACCCAAAAACATATACTACTGTTCTCTCCTGGTGTAACCCAGGCACATATACTAATGTTCTCTCCTGGTGTAACCCAGGCACATATACTACTGTTCTCTCCTGGTGTAACCAAGGCACATATACTACTGTTCTCTCCTGGTGTAACCCAGGCACATATACTACTGTTCTCTCCCGGTGTAACCCAGGCACATATACTACTGTTCTCTCCCAATGTAACCTAGGCACATATACTACTGTTCTCTCCCAATGTAACCCAGGCACATATACTACTGTTCTCTCCTGGTGTAACCCAGGCACATATACTACTGTTCTCTCCTGGTGTAACCCAGGCACATACACTACTGTTCTCTCCCGGTGTAACCCAGGCACATACACTACTGTTTTCTCCCGGTGTAACCCAGGCACATATACTACTGTTCTCTCCCGGTGTAACCCAGGCACATATACTACTGTTCTCTCCTGGTGTAACCCAAACACATATACTACTGTTCTCTCCAGGTGTAACCAAAGCACAAATACTACTGTTCTCTCCCGGTGTAACCCAGTCACATATACTACTGTTCTCTCCAGGTGTAACCCAAACACATATACTACTGTTCTCTCCCGTTGTAACCCAGGCACATACACTACTGTTCTCTCCCGGTGTAACCCAGGCACATACACTACTGTTCTCTCCCGGTGTAACCCAGGCACATACACTACTGTTTTCTCCCGGTGTAACCCAGGCACATATACTACTGTTCTCTCCCGGTGTAACCCAGGCACATATACTACTGTTCTCTCCCGGTGTAACCCAGGCACATATACTACTGTTCTCTCCTGGTGTAACCCAAACACATATACTACTGTTCTCTCCTGGTGTAACCCAGGCACATATACTAATGTTCTCTCCTGGTGTAACCCAGGCACATATACTACTGTTCTATCCTGGTGTAACCCAGGCACATATACTACTGTTCTCTCCTGGTGTAACCCAGGCACATATACTACTGTTCTCTCCTGTGTAACCCAAATACATATACTACTGTTATCTCCTGGTGTAACCCAGGCACATTTACTACTGTTCTCTCCCGGTGTAACACAGGCACATATACTACTGCTCTCTCCCGGTGTAACCCAAACACATATACTACTGTTCTCTCCTGGTGTATCCCAAACACATATACTACTGTTCTCTCCCGGTGTAACCCAGGCACATATACTACTGTTCTCTCCCGGTGTAACCCAGGCACATACACTACTGTTCTCTCCCGGTGTAACCCAGGCACATATACTACTGTTCTCTCCCGGTGTAACCCAGGCACATATACTACTGTTCTCTCCTGGTGTAACCCAAACACATATACTACTGTTCTCTCCTGGTGTAACCCAGGCACATATACTAATGTTCTCTCCTGGTGTAACCCAGGCACATATACTACTGTTCTCTCCTGGTGTAACCAAGGCACATATACTACTGTTCTCTCCTGGTGTAACCCAGGCACATATACTACTGTTCTCTCCCGGTGTAACCCAGGCACATATACTACTGTTCTCTCCCAGTGTAACCTAGGCACATATACTACTGTTCTCTCCCAATGTAACCCAGGCACATATACTACTGTTCTCTCCTGGTGTAACCCAGGCACATATACTACTGTTCTCTCCTGGTGTAACCCAGGCACATGTACTACTGTTCTCTCCCGGTGTAACCCAGGCACATAAACTACTGTTCTCTCCCGTTGTAACCCAGGCACATATACTACTGTTCTCTCCTGGTGTAACCCAGGCACATATACTACTGTTCTCTCCTGGTGTAACCCAGGCACATGTACTACTGTTCTCTCCCGGTGTAACCCAGGCACATAAACTACTGTTCTCTCCCGGTGTAACCCAGGCACATATACTACTGTTCTCTTCCAGTGTAACCCAAGCACATATACCACTGTTCTCTCCTGGTGTATTCCAGGCACATTTACTACTGTTCTCTCCTGGTGTAACCCAGGCACATATACTACAGTTGTCTCCCGGTGTAACCAAGGCTCATATACTACTGTTCTCTCCTGTGTAACCCAAATACATATACTACTGTTATCTCCTGGTGTAACCCAGGCACATATACTACTGTTCTCTCCCGGTGTAACCCAGGCACATATACTACTGTTCTCTCCCGGTGTAACCCAGGCACATATACTACTGTTCTCTCCCGGTGTAACCCAGGCACATACACTACTGTTCTCTCCCGGTGTAACCCAGGCACATACACTACTGTTCTCTCCCGGTGTAACCCAGGCACATACACTACTGTTTTCTCCCGGTGTAACCCAGGCACATATACTACTGTTCTCTCTCGGTGTAACCCAGCACATATACTACTGTTCTCTCCTGGTGTAACCCAAACACATATACTACTGTTCTCTCCAGGTGTAACCCCGGCACATATACTACTGTTCTCTCCCGGTGTAACCCAGGCACATATACTACTGTTCTCTCCCGGTGTAACCCAGGCACATATACTACTGTTCTATCCCGGTGTAACCCAGGCACATATACTACTGTTCTCTCCCGGTGTAACCCAGGCACATACACTACTGTTCTCTCATGGTGTAACCCAGGCACATACACTACTGTTCTCTCCCGGTGTAACCCAGGCACATATACTACTGTTCTCTCCCGGTGTAACCCAGGCACATATACTACTGTTCTCTCCCGGTGTAACCCAGGCACATATACTACTGTTCTCTCCTGGTGTAACCCAGGCACATACACTACTGTTCTCTCCCGGTGTAACCCAGGCACATACACTACTGTTCTCTCCCGGTGTAACCCAGGCACATACACTACTGTTTTCTCCCGGTGTAACCCAGGCACATATACTACTGTTCTCTCCCGGTGTAACCCAGGCACATATACTACTGTTCTCTCCTGGTGTAACCCAAGCACATATACTACTGTTCTCTCCAGGTGTAACCCAGGCACAAATACTACTTTTCTCTCCCGGTGTAACCCAGGCACATATACTACTGTTCTCTCCAGGTGTAACCCAAACACATATACTACTGTTCTCTCCCGGTGTAACCCAGGCACATACACTACTGTTCTCTCCCGGTGTAACCCAGGCACATACACTACTGTTCTCTCCCGGTGTAACCCAGGCACATACACTACTGTTTTCTCCCGGTGTAACCCAGGCACATATACTACTGTTCTCTCCCGGTGTAACCCAGGCACATATACTACTGTTCTCTCCCGGTGTAACCCAGGCACATATACTACTGTTCTCTCCTGGTGTAACCCAAACACATATACTACTGTTCTCTCCTGGTGTAACCCAGGCACATATACTAATGTTCTCTCCTGGTGTAACCCAGGCACATATACTACTTTTCTCTCCTGGTGTAACCCAGGCACATATACTACTGTTCTCTCCTGGTGTAACCCAGGCACATATACTACTGTTCTCTCCCGATGTAACCCAGGCACATATACTACTGTTCTCTCCCGGTGTAACCCAGGCACATATACTACTGTTCTCTCCTGGTGTAACCCAAAAACATATACTACTGTTCTCTCCTGGTGTAACCCAGGCACATATACTAATGTTCTCTCCTGGTGTAACCCAGGCACATATACTACTGTTCTCTCCTGGTGTAACCAAGGCACATATACTACTGTTCTCTCCTGGTGTAACCCAGGCACATATACTACTGTTCTCTCCCGGTGTAACCCAGGCACATATACTACTGTTCTCTCCCAATGTAACCTAGGCACATATACTACTGTTCTCTCCCAATGTAACCCAGGCACATATACTACTGTTCTCTCCTGGTGTAACCCAGGCACATATACTACTGTTCTCTCCTGGTGTAACCCAGGCACATGTACTACTGTTCTCTCCCGGTGTAACCCAGGCACATAAACTACTGTTCTCTCCCGTTGTAACCCAGGCACATATACTACTGTTCTCTCCTGGTGTAACCCAGGCACATATACTACTGTTCTCTCCTGGTGTAACCCAGGCACATGTACTACTGTTCTCTCCCGGTGTAACCCAGGAACATAAACTACTGTTCTCTCCCGGTGTAACCCAGGCACATATACTACTGTTCTCTTCCAGTGTAACCCAAGCACATATACCACTGTTCTCTCCTGGTGTATTCCAGGCACATATACTACTGTTCTCTCCTGGTGTAACCCAGGCACATATACTACAGTTGTCTCCCGGTGTAACCAAGGCTCATATACTACTGTTCTCTCCTGTGTAACCCAAATACATATACTACTGTTATCTCCTGGTGTAACCCAGGCACATATACTTCTGTTCTCTCCCGGTGTAACCCAGGCACATATACTACTGTTCTCTCCCGGTGTAACCCAGGCACATATACTACTGTTCTCTCCCGGTGTAATCCAGGCACATACACTACTGTTCTCTCCCGGTGTAACCCAGGCACATACACTACTGTTCTCTCCCGGTGTAACCCAGGCACATACACTACTGTTTTCTCCCGGTGTAACCCAGGCACATATACTACTGTTCTCTCTCGGTGTAACCCAGGCACATATACTACTGTTCTCTCCTGGTGTAACCCAAACACATATACTACTGTTCTCTCCAGGTGTAACCCCGGCACATATACTACTGTTCTCTCCTGGTGTAACCCAGGCACATATACTACTGTTCTCTCCCGGTGTAACCCAGGCACATATACTACTGTTCTATCCCGGTGTAACCCAGGCACATATACTAATGTTCTCTCCCGGTGTAACCCAGGCACATACACTACTGTTCTCTCATGGTGTAACCCAGGCACATACACTACTGTTCTCTCCTGGTGTAACCCAGGCACATACACTACTGTTCTCTCCCGGTGTAACCCAGGCACATACACTACTGTTCTCTCCCGGTGTAACCCAGGCACATATACTACTGTTCTATCCCGGTGTAACCCAGGCACATATACTAATGTTCTCTCCCGGTGTAACCCAGGCACATACACTACTGTTCTCTCATGGTGTAACCCAGGCACATACACTACTGTTCTCTCCTGGTGTAACCCAGGCACATACACTACTGTTCTCTCCCGGTGTAACCCAGGCACATACACTACTGTTTTCTCCCGGTGTAACCCAGGCACATATACTACTGTTCTCTCCCGGTGTAACCCAGGCACATATACTACTGTTCTCTCCTGGTGTAACCCAAACACATATACTACTGTTCTCTCCAGGTGTAACCAAAGCACAAATACTACTGTTCTCTCCCGGTGTAACCCAGTCACATATACTACTGTTCTCTCCAGGTGTAACCCAAACACATATACTACTGTTCTCTCCCGTTGTAACCCAGGCACATACACTACTGTTCTCTCCCGGTGTAACCCAGGCACATACACTACTGTTCTCTCCCGGTGTAACCCAGGCACATACACTACTGTTTTCTCCCGGTGTAACCCAGGCACATATACTACTGTTCTCTCCCGGTGTAACCCAGGCACATATACTACTGTTCTCTCCCGGTGTAACCCAGGCACATATACTACTGTTCTCTCCTGGTGTAACCCAAACACATATACTACTGTTCTCTCCTGGTGTAACCCAGGCACATATACTAATGTTCTCTCCTGGTGTAACCCAGGCACATATACTACTGTTCTCTCCTGGTGTAACCCAGGCACATATACTACTGTTCTCTCCTGGTGTAACCCAGGCACATATACTACTGTTCTCTCCCGATGTAACCCAGGCACATATACTACTGTAATCTCCCGGTGTAACCCAGGCAAATATACTACTGTTCTCTCCCAATGTAACCCAGGCACATATACTACTGTTCTCTACTGGTGTAACCCAGGCACATATACTACTGTTCTCTCCTGGTGTAACCCAGGCACATGTACTACTGTTCTCTCCCGGTGTAACCCAGGCACATAAACTACTGTTCTCTCCCGGTGTAACCCAGGTACATATACTACTGTTCTCTCCTGGTGTAACCGAGGCACATATACTACTGTTCTCTTCCAGTGTAACCCAAGCACATATACTACTGTTCTCTCCTGGTGTAATCCAGGCACATATACTACTGTTCTCTCCTGGTGTAACCCAGGCACATATACTACAGTTGTCTCCCGGTGTAACCAAGGCTCATATACTACTGTTCTCTCCTGTGTAACCCAAATACATATACTACTGTTATCTCCTGGTGTAACCCAGGCACATATACTTCTGTTCTCTCCCGGTGTAACCCAGGCACATATACTACTGCTCTCTCCCGGTGTAACCCAAACACATATACTACAGTTCTCTCCCGGTGTAACCCAGGCACATATACTACTGTTCTCTCCCGGTGTAACCCAGGCACATACACTACTGTTCTCTCCTGGTGTAATCCAGGCACATATACTACTGTTCTCTCTTGGTGTAACCCAGGCACATATACAACTGTTCTCTCCCGGTGTAACCCAGGCACATAAACTACTGTTCTCTCCCGGTGTAACCCAGGCACATATACTACTGTTCTCTCCTGGGGTAACCCAGGCACATATACTACTGTTCTCTCCTGGTGTAACCCAAACACATATACTACTGTTCACTCCTGGTGTAACCCAGGCACATATACTGCTGTTCTGTCCCGGTGTAACCCAGGCACATATACTACTGTTCTCTCCCAATGTAACCCAGGCACATATACTACTGTTCTCTCCTGGTGTAACCCAGGCACATATACTACTGTTCTCTCCCGGTGTAACCCAGGCACATGTACTACTGTTCTCTCCCGGTGTAACCCAGGCACATATACTACTGTTCTCACCCGGTGTAACCCAGGCACATATACTACTGTTCTCTCCTGGTGTAACCCAGGCACATATACTACTGTTCTCTTCCGGTGTAACCCAAACACATATACTACTGTTCTCTCCTGGTGTAATCCAGGCACATATACTACTGTTCTCTCCTGGTATAACCCAGGCACATATACTACTGTTCTCTCCTGTGTAACCCAAATACATATACTACTCTTATCTCCTGGTGTAACCCAGGCACATATACTACTGTTCTCTCCTGGTGTAACCCAGGCACATATACTACTGCTCTCTCCTGGTGTAACCCAAACACATATACTACTGTTCTCTCCCGGTGTAACCCAAACACATATACTACTGTTCTCTCCCGGTGTAACCCAGGCACATATACTACTGTTCTCTCCTGGTGTAACCCAGGCACATACACTACTGTTCTCTCCTGGTGTAACCCAAAAACATATACTACTGTTCTCTCCTGGTGTAACCCAGGCACATATACTACTGTTCTGTCCAGATGTAACCCAGGCACATATACTACTGTTCTCTCCCGATGTAACCCAGGCACATATACTACTGTTCTCTCCCAATGTAACCCAGGCACATATACTACTGTTCTCTCCTGGTGTAACCCAGGCACATATACTACTGTTCTCTCCTGGTGTAAGCCAGGCACATGTACTGCTGTTCTCTCCCGGTGTAACCCAGGCACATGTACTACTGTTCTATCCCGGTGTAACCCAGGCACATATACTACTGTTCTCTCCTGGTGTAAACCAGGCACATATACTACTGTTCTCTCCCGGTGTAAACCCAGGCACATATACTACTGTTCTATCCCGGTGTAACCCAGGCACATACACTACTGTTCTCTCATGGTGTAACCCAGGCACATACACTACTGTTCTCTCATGGTGTAACCCAGGCTTATACACTACTGTTCTCTCCCGGTGTAACCCAGGCACATATACTACTGTTCTCTCCCGGTGTAACCCAGGCACATATACTACTGTTCTCTCCCTGTGTAACCCAGGCACATACACTACTGTTCTCTCCCGGTGAAACCCAGGCACATATACTACTGTTCTCTCCCGGTGTAACCCAGGCACATACACTACTGTTTTCTCCTGGTGTAACCCAGGCACATATACTACTGTTCTCTCCTGGTGTAACCCAGGCACATATACTACTGTTCTCTCCCGGTGTAACCCAGGCACATATACTACTGTTCTCTCCCGGTGTAACCCAGGCACATATACTACTGTTCTCTCCCAATGTAACCCAGGCACATATACTACTGTTCTCTCCCAATGTAACCCAGGCACATATACTACTGTTCTCTCCCGGTGTAAACCCAGGCACATATACTACTGTTCTATCCCGGTGTAACCCAGGCACATATACTACTGTTCTCTAACGGTGTAACCCAGGCACATACACTACTGTTCTCTCATGGTGTAACCCAGGCACATACACTACTGTTCTCTCATGGTGTAACCCAGGCACATACACTACTGTTCTCTCCCGGTGTAACCCAGGCACATATACTACTGTTCTCTCCCGGTGTAACCCAGGCACATACACTACTGTTCTCTCCCTGTGTAACCCAGGCACATACACTACTGTTCTCTCCCGGTGAAACCCAGGCACATATACTACTGTTCTCTCTCGATGTAACCCAGGCACATACACTACTGTTTTCTCCTGGTGTAACCCAGGCACATATACTACTGTTCTCTCCTGGTTTAACCCAGGCACATATACTACTGTTCTCTCCCGGTGTAACCCAGGCACATATACTACTGTTCTCTCCCGGTGTAACCCAGGCACATATACTACTGTTCTCTCCCAATGTAACCCAGGCACATATACTACTGTTCTCTCCCAATGTAACCCAGGCACATATACTACTGTTCTCTCCTGGTGTAACCCAGGCACATGTACTACTGTTCTCTCCTGGTGTAACCAAGGCACATGTACTACTGTTCTCTCCCGGTGTAACCCAGGCACATGTACTACTGTTCTCTCCTGGTGTAACCCAGGCACATATACTACTGTTCTCTCCCGGTGTAACCCAGGCACATATACTACTGTTCTCTTCCGGTGTAACCCAAGCACATATACTACTGTTCTCTCCTGGTGTAACCCAGGCACATATACTACTGTTCTCTCCCGGTGTAACCCAGGCACATATACTACTGTTCTCTCCCGGTGTAACCCAGGCACATATACTACTGTTCTCTCCCAATGTAACCCAGGCACATATACTACTGTTCTCTCCCAATGTAACCCAGGCACATATACTACTGTTCTCTCCCGGTGTAAACCCAGGCACATATACTACTGTTCTATCCTGGTGTAACCCAGGCACATATACTATTGTTCTCTCCCGGTGTAACCCAGGCACATACACTACTGTTCTCTCCTGGTGTAACCCAGGCACATACACTACTGTTCTCTCATGGTGTAACCCAGGCACATACACTACTGTTCTCTCCCGGTGTAACCCAGGCACATATACTACTGTTCTCTCCCGGTGTAACCCAGGCACATATACTACTGTTCTCTCCATGTGTAACCTAGGCACATACACTACTGTTCTCTCCCGGTGAAACCCAGGCACATATACTACTGCTCTCTCCCGGTGTAACCCAAACACATATACTACTGTTCTCTCCCGGTGTAACCCAGGCACATATACTACTGCTCTCTCCCGGTGTAACCCAAACACATATACTACTGTTCTCTCCCGGTGTAACCCAAACACATATACTACTGTTCTCTCCCGGTGTAACCCAGGCACATACACTACTGTTCTCTCCCGGTGTAACCCAGGCACATATACTACGGTTCTCTCCCGGTGTAACCCAGGCACATATACTACTGTTCTCTCCTGGTGTAACCCAGGCACATATACTACTGTTCTATCCTGGTGTAACCCAGGCACATATACTACTGTTCTCTTCCGGTGTAACCCAAGCACATATACTACTGTTCTCTCCTGGTGTAATCCAGGCACATACACTACTGTTCTCTCTCGGTGTAACCCAGGCGCATACACTACTGTTCTCTCATGGTGTAACCCAAGCACATATACTACTGTTCTCTCCTGGTGTAATCCAGGCACATACACTACTGTTCTCTCTCGGTGTAACCCAGGCGCATACACTACTGTTCTCTCATGGTGTAACCCAGGCGCATACACTACTGTTCTCTCCCGGTGTAACCCAGGCACATATACTACTGTTCTCTCCCGGTGTAACCCAGGCACATACACTACTGTTCTCTCCCGGTGTAACCCAGGCACAAACACTACTGTTCTCTCATGGTGTAACCCAGGCACATACACTACTGTTCTCTCATGGTGTAACCCAGGCACATACACTACTGTTCTCTCCCGGTGTAACCCAGGCACATATACTACTGTTCTCTCCCGGTGTAACCCAGGCACATATACTACTGTTCTCTCCCTGTGTAACCCAGGCACATACACTACTGTTCTCTCCCGGTGAAACCCAGGCACATATACTACTGTTCTCTCCCGGTGAAACCCAGGCACATATACTACTGTTCTCTCTCGGTGTAACCCAGGCACATACACTACTGTTTTCTCCTGGTGTAACCCAGGCACATATACTACTGTTCTCTCCTGGTGTAACCCAGGCACATATACTACTGTTCTCTCCCGGTGTAACCCAGGCACATATACTACTGTTCTCTCCCGGTGTAACCCAGGCACATATACTACTGTTCTCTCCCAATGTAACCCAGGCACATATACTACTGTTCTCTCCCAATGTAACCCAGGCACATATTCTACTGTTCTCTCCTGGTGTAACCCAGGCACATGTACTACTGTTCTCTCCTGGTGTAACCCAGGCACATGTACTACTGTTCTCTCCCGGTGTAACCCAGGCACATGTACTACTGTTCTCTCCTGGTGTAACCCAGGCAAATGTACTACAGTTCTCTCCTGGTGTAACCCAGGCACATATACTACTGTTCTCTTCCGGTGTAACCCAAGCACATATACTACTGTTCTCTCCTGGTGTAACCCAGGCACATATACTACTGTTCTCTCCCGGTGTAACCCAGGCACATATACTACTGTTCTCTCCCGGTGTAACCCAGGCACATATACTACTGTTCTCTCCCAATGTAACCCAGGCACATATACTACTGTTCTCTCCCAATGTAACCCAGGCACATATACTACTGTTCTCTCCCGGTGTAAACCCAGGCACATATACTACTGTTCTATCCTGGTGTAACCCAGGCACATATACTATTGTTCTCTCCCGGTGTAACCCAGGCACATACACTACTGTTCTCTCATGGTGTAACCCAGGCACATACACTACTGTTCTCTCATGGTGTAACCCAGGCACATACACTACTGTTCTCTCCCGGTGTAACCCAGGCACATATACTACTGTTCTCTCCCGGTGTAACCCAGGCACATATACTACTGTTCTCTCCCGGTGTAACCCAGGCACATATACTACTGTTCTCTCCCGGTGTAACCCAGGCACATACACTACTGTTCTCTCCCGGTGTAACCCAGGCACAAACACTACTGTTCTCTCATGGTGTAACCCAGGCACATACACTACTGTTCTCTCATGGTGTAACCCAGGCAAATACACTACTGTTCTCTCCCGGTGTAACCCAGGCACATATACTACTGTTCTCTCCCGGTGTAACCCAGGCACATATACTACTGTTCTCTCCCTGTGTAACCCAGGCACATACACTACTGTTCTCTCCCGGTGAAACCCAGGCACATATACTACTGTTCTCTCCCGGTGTAACCCAGGCACATACACTACTGTTTTCTCCTGGTGTAACCCAGGCACATATACTACTGTTCTCTCCTGGTGTAACCCAGGCACATATACTACTGTTCTCTCCCGGTGTAACCCAGGCACATATACTACTGTTCTCTCCCGGTGTAACCCAGGCACATATACTACTGTTCTCTCCCAATGTAACCCAGGCACATATACTACTGATCTCTCCCAATGTAACCCAGGCACATATACTACTGTTCTCTCCTGGTGTAACCCAGGCACATATACTACTGTTCTCTCCTGGTGTAACCCAGGCACATGTACTACTGTTCTCTCCCGGTGTAACCCAGGCACTTGTACTACTGTTCTCTCCTGGTGTAACCCAGGCACATGTACTACTGTTCTCTCCTGGTGTAACCCAGGCACATATACTACTGTTCTCTTCCGGTGTAACCCAAGCACATATACTACTGTTCTCTCCTGGTGTAATCCAGGCACATATACTACTGTTCTCTCCTGGTGTAACCCAGGCACATATACTACAGTTCTCTCCCGGTTTAACCAAGGCTCATATACTCCTGTGTAACCCAAATACATATACTACTGTTATCTCCTGGTGTAACCCAGGCACATATACTACTGTTCTCTCCCGGTGTAACCCAGGCACATATACTACTGCTCTCTCCCGGTGTAACCCAAACACATATACTACTGTTCTCTCCCGGTGTAACCCAGGCACATATACTACTGCTCTCTCCCGGTGTAACCCAAACACATATACTACTGTTCTCTCCCGGTGTAACCCAAACACATATACTACTGTTCTCTCCCGGTGTAACCCAGGCACATACACTACTGTTCTCTCCCGGTGTAACCCAGGCACATATACTACGGTTCTCTCCCGGTGTATCCCAGGCACATATACTACTGTTCTCTCCTGGTGTAACCCAGGCACATATACTACTGTTCTATCCTGGTGTAACCCAGGCACATATACTACTGTTCTCTTCCGGTGTAACCCAAGCACATATACTACTGATCTCTCCTGGTGTAACCCAGGCATATATACTACTGTTCTCTCCTGTGTAACCCAAATACATATTCTACTGTTATCTCCTGGTGTAACCCAGGCACATATACTACTGTTCTCTCCCGGTGTAACCCAGGCACATATACTACTGCTCTCTCCCGGTGTAACCCAAACACATATACTACTGTTCTCTCCCGGTGTAACCCAAACACATATACTACTGTTCTCTCCCGGTGTAACCCAGGCACATACACTACTGTTCTCTCCTGGTGTAACCCAGGCACATATACTACTGTTCTCTCTTGGTGTAACCCAGGCACATATACTACTGTTCTCTCCTGGTGTAACCCAGGCAGATATACTACTGTTCTCTCCTTGTGTAACCCAGGCACATATACTACTGTTCTATCCCGGTGTAACCCAAACACATATACTACTGTTCTCTCCTGGTGTAACCCAGGCACATATACTAATGTTCTCTCCTGCTGTAACCCAGGCACATATACTACTGTTCTCTCCCGCTGTAACCCAGGCGCATGTACTACTGTTCTCTCCCGGTGTAACCCAGGCACATAAACTACTGTTCTCTCCCGGTGTAACCCAGGCACATATACTACTGTTCTCTTCCAGTGTAACCCAAGCACATATACTACTGTTCTATCCTGGTGTAATCCAGGCACATATAGTACTGTTCTCTCCTGGTGTAACCCAGGCACATATACTACAGTTGTCTCCCGGTGTAACCAAGGCTCATATACTACTGTTCTCTCCTGTGTAACCCAAATACATATACTACTGTTATCTCCTGGTGTAACCCAGGCACATATACTTCTGTTCTCTCCCGGTGTAACCCAGGCACATATACTACTGCTCTCTCCCGGTGTAACCCAAACACATATACTACTGTTCTCTCCCGGTGTAACCCAGGCACATATACTACTGTTCTCTCCCGGTGTAACCCAGGCACATACACTACTGTTCTCTCCTGGTGTAATCCAGGCACATATACTACTGTTCTCTCTTGGTGTAACCCAGGCACATATACTACTGTTCTCTCCCGGTGTAACCCAGGCACATATACTACTGTTCTCTCCCGGTGTAACCCAGGCACATATACTACTGTTCTCTCCTGGGGTAACCCAGGCACATATACTACTGTTCTCTCCTGGTGTAACCCAAACACATATACTACTGTTCACTCCTGGTGTAACCCAGGCACATATACTGCTGTTCTGTCCCGGTGTAACCCAGGCACATATACTACTGTTCTCTCCCAATGTAACCCAGGCACATATACTACTGTTCTCTCCTGGTGTAACCCAGGCACATATACTACTGTTCTCTCCCGTTGTAACCCAGGCACATGTACTACTGTTCTCTCCCGGTGTAACCCAGGCACACATACTACTGTTCTCACCCGGTGTAACCCAGGCACATATACTACTGTTCTCTCCTGGTGTAACCCAGGCACATATACTACTGTTCTCTCCTGGTGTAACCCAGGCACATATATTACTGTTCTCTTCCGGTGTAACCCAAGCACATATACTACTGTTCTCTCCTGGTGTAATCCAGGCACATATACTACTGTTCTCTCCTGGTGTAACCCAGGCACATATACTACTGTTCTCTCCTGTGTAACCCAAATACATATACTACTGTTATCTCCTGGTGTAACCCAGGCACATGTACTACTGTTCTCTCCCGGTGTAACCCAGGCACATGTACTACTGTTCTCTCCTGGTGTAACCCATGCACATGTACTACTGTTCTCTCCTGGTGTAACCCAGGCACATATACTACTGTTCTCTTCCGGTGTAACCCAAGCACATATACTACTGTTCTCTCCTGGTGTAATCCAGGCACATATACTACTGTTCTCTCCTGGTGTAACCCAGGCACATATACTACAGTTCTCTCCCGGTTTAACCAAGGCTCATATACTACTGTTCTCTCCTGTGTAACCCAAATACATATACTACTGTTATCTCCTGGTGTAACCCAGGCACATATACTACTGTTCTCTCCCGGTGTAACCCAGGCACATATACTACTGCTCTCTCCCGGTGTAACCCAAACACATATACTACTGTTCTCTCCCGGTGTAACCCAGGCACATACACTACTATTCTCTCCCGGTGTAACCCAGGCACATACACTACTGTTCTCTCCCGGTGTAACCTAGGCACATATACTACTGTTCTCTCCCTGTGTAACCCAGGCACATGTACTACTGTTCTCTCCCGGTGTAACCCAGGCACATATACTACGGTTCTCTCCCGGTGTAACCCAGGCACATATACTACTGTTCTCTCCTGGTGTAACCCAGGCACGTATACTACTGTTCTATCCTGGTGTAACCCAGGCACATATACTACTGTTCTCTTCCGGTGTAACCCAAGCACATATACTACTGTTCTCTCCTGGTGTAATCCAGGCACATATACTACTGTTCTCTCCTGGTGTAACCCAGGCATATATACTACTGTTCTCTCCTGTGTAACAAAAATACATATACTACTGTTATCTCCTGGTGTAACCCAGGCACATATACTACTGTTCTCTCCCGGTGTAACCCAGGCACATATACTACTGCTCTCTCCCGGTGTAACCCAAACACATATACTACTGTTCTCTCCCGGTGTAACCCAGGCACATACACTACTGTTCTCTCCTGGTGTAACCCAGGCACATATACTACTGTTCTCTCTTGGTGTAACCCAGGCACATATACTACTGTTCTCTCCTGGTGTAAACCAGGCAGATATACTACTGTTCTCTCCTTGTGTAACCCAGGCACATATACTACTGTTCTATCCCGGTGTAACCCAAACACATATACTACTGTTCTCTCCTGGTGTAACCCAGGCACATATACTAATGTTCTCTCCTGCTGTAACCCAGGCACATATACTACTGTTCTCTCCCGGTGTAACCCAGGCGCATGTACTACTGTTCTCTCCCGGTGTAACCCAGGCACATAAACTACTGTTCTCTCCCGGTGTAACCCAGGCACATATACTACTGTTCTCGTCCAGTGTAACCCAAGCACATATACTACTGTTCTCTCCTGGTGTAATCCAGGCACATATAGTACTGTTCTCTCCTGGTGTAACCCAGGCACATATACTACAGTTGTCTCCCGTTGTAACCAAGGCTCATTTACTACTGTTCTCTCCTGTGTAACCCAAATACATATACTACTGTTATCTCCTGGTGTAACCCAGGCACATATACTTCTGTTCTCTCCCGGTGTAACCCAGGCACATATACTACTGCTCTCTCCCGGTGTAACCCAAACACATATACTACTGTTCTCTCCCGGTGTAAGCCAGGCACATATACTACTGTTCTCTCCCGGTGTAACCCAGGCACATACACTACTGTTCTCTCCTGGTGTAATCCAGGCACATATACTACTGTTCTCTCTTGGTGTAACCCAGGCACATATACTACTGTTCTCTCCCGGTGTAACCCAGGCACATATACTACTGTTCTCTCCCGGTGTAACCCAGGCACATATACTACTGTTCTCTCCTGGGGTAACCCAGGCACATATACTACTGTTCTCTCCTGGTTTAACCCAAACACATATACTACTGTTCACTCCTGGTGTAACCCAGGCACATATACTGCTGTTCTGTCCCGGTGTAACCCAGGCACATATACTACTGTTCTCTCCCAATGTAACCCAGGCACATATACTACTGCTCTCTCCCGGTGTAACCCAAACACATATACTACTGTTCTCTCCCGGTGTAACCCAGGCACATACACTACTATTCTCTCCCGGTGTAACCCAGGCACATACACTACTGTTCTCTCCCGCTGTAACCCAGGCACATATACTACTGTTCTCTCCCTGTGTAACCCAGGCACATGTACTACTGTTCTCTCCCGGTGTAACCCAGGCACATATACTACGGTTCTCTCCCGGTGTAACCCAGGCACATATACTACTGTTCTCTCCTGGTGTAACCCAGGCACATATACTACTGTTCTATCCTGGTGTAACCCAGGCACATATACTACTGTTCTCTTCCGGTGTAACCCAAGCACATATACTACTGTTCTCTCCTGGTGTAATCCAGGCACATATACTACTGTTCTCTCCTGGTGTAACCCAGGCACATATACTACTGTTCTCTCCTGTGTAACCCAAATACATATACTACTGTTATCTCCTGGTGTAACCCAGGCACATATACTACTGTTCTCTCCTGGTGTAACCCAGGCACATATACTACTGCTCTCTCCTGGTGTAACCCAAACACATATACTACTGTTCTCTCCCGGTGTAACCCAAACACATATACTACTGTTCTCTCCCGGTGTAACCCAGGCACAAATACTACTGTTCTCTCCTGGTGTAACCCAGGCACATATACTACTGTTCTCTCCTGGTGTAACCCAAACACATATACTACTGTTCTCTCCTGGTGTAACCCAGGCACATATACTACTGTACTGTCCAGATGTAACCCAGGCACATATACTACTGTTCTCTCCCGATGTAACCCAGGCACATATACTACTGTTCTCTCCCAATGTAACCCAGGCACATATACTACTGTTCTCTCCTGGTGTAACCCAGGCACATATACTACTGTTCTCTCCTGGTGTAACCCAGGCACATGTACTACTGTTCTCTCCCGGTGTAACCCAGGCACATGTACTACTGTTCTCTCCCGGTGTAACCCAGGCACATGTACTACTGTTCTCTCCTGGTGTAACCCAGGCACATGTACTACTGTTCTCTCCTGGTGTAACCCAGGCACATATACTACTGTTCTCTTTCGGTGTAACCCAAGCACATATACTACTGTTCTCTCCTGGTGTAATCCAGGCACATATACTACTGATCTCTCCTGGTGTAACCCAGGCACATATACTACAGTTCTCTCCCGGTTTAACCAAGGCTCATATACTACTGTTCTCTCCTGTGTAACCCAAATACATATACTACTGTTATCTCCTGGTGTAACCCAGGCACATATACTACTGTTCTCTCCCGGTGTAACCCAGGCACATATACTACTGCTCTCTCCCGGTGTAACCCAAACACATATACTACTGTTCTCTCCCGGTGTAACCCAGGCACATACACTACTGTTCTCTCCCGGTGTAACCCAGGCACATACACTACTGTGCTCTCCGGGTGTAATCCAGGCACATATACTACTGTTCTCTCCCGGTGTAACCCAGGCGCATATACTACTGTTCTCTCCCGGTGTAACCCAGGCGCATATACTACTGTTCTCTCCCGGTGTAACCCAGGCGCATATACAACTGTTCTATCCTGGTGTAACCCAGGCGCATACACTACTGTTCTCTCTCGGTGTAACCCAGGCACATACACTACTGTTCTCACCCGGTGTAACCCAGGCACATATACTACTGTTCTCTCCCGGTGTAACCCAGGCACATATACTACTGTCCTCTCCCGGTGTAACCCAGGCCCATATACTACTATTCTCTCCCGGTGTAACCCAGTCACTTATACTACTGTTCTCTCCCGGTGTAACCCAGGCACATATACAACTGTTCTCTCCCGGTGTAACCCAGGCACATATACTACTGTTCTATCCCGGTGTAACCCAGGCACATATACTACTGTTCTCTCCCGGTGTAACCCAGGCACATACACTACTGTTCTCTCATGGTGTAACCCAGGCACATACACTACTGTTCTCTCCCGGTGTATCCCAGGCACATATACTACTGTTCTCTCCCGGTGTAACCCAGGCACATATACTACTGTTCTCTCCCCGTGTAACCCAGGCACATACACTACTGTTCTCTCCCGGTGTAACCCAGGCACATACACTACTGTTCTCTCCCGGTGTAACCCAGGCACATACACTACTGTTCTCTCCCGGTGTAACCCAGGCACATACACTACTGTTTTCTCCCGGTGTAACCCAGGCACATATACTACTGTTCTCTCCCGGTGTAACCCAGGCACATATACTACTGTTCTCTCCTGGTGTAACCCAAACACATATACTACTGTTCTCTCCAGGTGTAACCCAGGCACATATACTACTGTTCTCTCCCGGTGTAACCCAGGCACATATACTACTGTTCTCTCCCGGTGTAACCCAAACACATATACTACTGTTCTCTCCCGGTGTAACCCAGGCACATATACTACTGTTCTCTCCCGGTGTAACCCAGGCACATACACTACTGTTCTCTCCCGGGGTAACCCAGGCACATACACTACTGTTTTCACCCGGTGTAACCCAGGCACATATACTACTGTTCTCTCCCGGTGTAACCCAGGCACATATGCTACTGATCTCTCCCGGTGTAACCCAGGTACATATACTACTGTTCTCTCCTGGTGTAACCCAAACACATATACTACTGTTCTATCCTGGTGTAACCCAGGCACATATACTAATGTTCTCTCCTGCTGTAACCCAGGCACATGTACTACTGTTCTCTCCCGGTGTAACCCAGGCACATAAACTGCTGTTCTCTCCCGGTGTAACCCAGGCACATATACTACTGTTCTCTTCCAGTGTAACCCAAGCACATATACTACTGTTCTCTCCCGGTGTAACCCAGGCACATATACTACTGTTCTCTCCCAATGTAACCCAGGCACATATACTACTGTTCTCTCCCAATGTAACCCAGGCACATATACTACTGTTCTCTCCCGGTGTAAACCCAGGCACATATACTACTGTTCTATCCTGGTGTAACCCAGGCACATATACTATTGTTCTCTCCCGGTGTAACCCAGGCACATACACTACTGTTCTCTCATGGTGTAACCCAGGCACATACACTACTGTTCTCTCATGGTGTAACCCAGGCACATACACTACTGTTCTCTCCCGGTGTAACCCAGGCACATATACTACTGTTCTCTCCCGGTGTAACCCAGGCACATATACTACTGTTCTCTCCATGTGTAACCTAGGCACATACACTACTGTTCTCTCCCGGTGAAACCCAGGCACATATACTACTGTTCTCTCCCGGTGTAACCCAGGCACATACACTACTGTTTTCTCCTGGTGTAACCCAGGCACATATACTACTGTTCTCTCCTAGTGTAACCCAGGCACATGTACTACTGTTCTCTCCTGGTGTAACCCAGGCACATGTACTACTGTTCTCTCCCGGTGTAACCCAGGCACATGTACTACTGTTCTCTCCTGGTGTAACCCAGGCACATGTACTACTGTTCTCTCCTGGTGTAACCCAGGCACATATACTACTGTTCTCTTCCGGTGTAACCCAAGCACATATACTACTGTTCTCTCCTGGTGTAATCCAGGCACATATACTACTGTTCTCTCCTGGTGTAACCCAGGCACATATACTACAGTTCTCTCCCGGTTTAACCAAGGCTCATATACTACTGTTCTCTCCTGTGTAACCAAAATACATATACTACTGTTATCTCCTGGTGTAACCCAGGCACATATACTACTGCTCTCTCCCGGTTTCCCAAACACATATACTACTGTTCTCTCCCGGTGTAACCCAGGCACATACACTACTGTTCTCTCCCGGTGTAACCCAGGCACATACACTACTGTTCTCTCCTGGTGTAACCCAGGCACATATACTACTGTTCTCTCCCGGTGTAACCCAGGCACATATACTACTGTTCTCTCCCGGTGTAACCCAGGCACATATAGTACTGTTCTCACCTGGTGTAACCCAGGTACATATACTACTGTTCTCTCCTGGTGTAACCCAAACACATATACTACTGTTCTCTCCCGGTGTAACCCAGGCACATATACTACTGTTCTCTCCCGGTGTAACCCAGGCACATATAATACTGTTCTCTCCCGGTGTAACCCAGGCACATATACTACTGTTCTCTCCCAATGTAACCCAGGCACATATACTACTGTTCTCTCCCGTTGTAACCCAGGCACATATACTACTGTTCTCTCCCGGTGTAACCCAGGCACATGTACTACTGTTCTCTCCCGGTGTAACCCAGGCACATGTACTACGGTTCTCTCCCGGTGTAACCCAGGCACATATACTACTGTTCTCTCCTGGTGTAACCCAGGCACATATACTACTGTTCTCTCCTGGTGTAACCCAGGCACAAATACTACTGTTCTCTTCCGGTGTAACCCACGCACATATACTACTGTTCTCTCCTGGTGTAATCCAGGCACATATACTACTGTTCTCTCCAGGTCTAACCCAGGCACATATACTACTGTTCTCTCCTGTGTAACCCAAATACATATACTACTGTTATCTCCTGGTGTAACCCAGGCACATATACTACTGTTCTCTCCCGGTGTAAACCAGGCACATATACTACTGCTCTCTCCCGGTGTAACCCAAACACATATACTACTGTTCTCTCCCGGTGTAACCCAAACACATATACTACTGTTCTCTCCCGGTGTAACCCAGGCACATACACTACTGTTCTCTCCTGGTGTAACCCAGGCACATATACTACTGTTCTCTCTTGGTGTAACCCAGGCACATATACTACTGTTCTCTCCCGGTGTAACCCAGGCACATATACTACTGTTCTCTCCTTGTGTAACCCAGGCACATATACTACTGTTCTATCCCGGTGTAACCCAGGCGCATATACCACTGTTCTCTCCCGGTGTAACCCAGGCACATACACTACTGTTCTCTCATGGTGTAACCCAGGCACATACACTACTGTTCTCTCATGGTGTAACCCAGGCACATACACTACTGTTCTCTCCCGGTGTAACCCAGGCACATATACTACTGTTCTCTCCCGGTGTAACCCAGGCACATACACTACTGTTCTCTCCCTGTGTAACCCAGGCACATACACTACTGTTCTCTCCCGGTGAAACCCAGGCACATATACTACTGTTCTCTCTCGGTGTAACCCAGGCACATACACTACTGTTTTCTCCTGGTGTAACCCAGGCACATATACTACTGTTCTCTCCTGGTGTAACCCAGGCACATATACTACTGTTCTCTCCCGGTGTAACCCAGGCACATATACTACTGTTCTCTCCCGGTGTAACCCAGGCACATATACTACTGTTCTCTCCCAATGTAACCCAGGCACATATACTACTGTTCTCTCCCAATGTAACCCAGGCACATATACTACTGTTCTCTCCTGGTGTAACCCAGGCACATGTACTACTGTTCTCTCCTGGTGTAACCAAGGCACATGTACTACTGTTCTCTCCCGGTGTAACCCAGGCACATGTACTACTGTTCTCTCCTGGTGTAACCCAGGCACATATACTACTGTTCTCTCCCGGTGTAACCCAGGCACATATACTACTGTTCTCTTCCGGTGTAACCCAAGCACATATACTACTGTTCTCTCCTGGTGTAACCCAGGCACATATACTACTGTTCTCTCCCGGTGTAACCCAGGCACATATACTACTGTTCTCTCCCGGTGTAACCCAGGCACATACACTACTGTTCTCTCCTGGTGTAACCCAGGCACATACACTACTGTTCTCTCATGGTGTAACCCAGGCACATACACTACTGTTCTCTCCCGGTGTAACCCAGGCACATATACTACTGTTCTCTCCCGGTGTAACCCAGGCACATATACTACTGTTCTCTCCATGTGTAACCTAGGCACATACACTACTGTTCTCTCCCGGTGAAACCCAGGCACATATACTACTGCTCTCTCCCGGTGTAACCCAAACACATATACTACTGTTCTCTCCCGGTGTAACCCAGGCACATATACTACTGCTCTCTCCCGGTGTAACCCAAACACATATACTACTGTTCTCTCCCGGTGTAACCCAAACACATATACTACTGTTCTCTCCCGGTGTAACCCAGGCACATACACTACTGTTCTCTCCCGGTGTAACCCAGGCACATATACTACGGTTCTCTCCCGGTGTAACCCAGGCACATATACTACTGTTCTCTCCTGGTGTAACCCAGGCACATATACTACTGTTCTATCCTGGTGTAACCCAGGCACATATACTACTGTTCTCTTCCGGTGTAACCCAAACACATATTCTACTGTTCTCTCCTGGTGTAATCCAGGCACATACACTACTGTTCTCTCTCGGTGTAACCCAGGCGCATACACTACTGTTCTCTCATGGTGTAACCCAAGCACATATACTACTGTTCTCTCCTGGTGTAATCCAGGCACATACACTACTGTTCTCTCTCGGTGTAACCCAGGCGCATACACTACTGTTCTCTCATGGTGTAACCCAGGCGCATACACTACTGTTCTCTCCCGGTGTAACCCAGGCACATATACTACTGTTCTCTCCCGGTGTAACCCAGGCACATACACTACTGTTCTCTCCCGGTGTAACCCAGGCACAAACACTACTGTTCTCTCATGGTGTAACCCAGGCACATACACTACTGTTCTCTCATGGTGTAACCCAGGCACATACACTACTGTTCTCTCCCGGTGTAACCCAGGCACATATACTACTGTTCTCTCCCGGTGTAACCCAGGCACATATACTACTGTTCTCTCCCTGTGTAACCCAGGCACATACACTACTGTTCTCTCCCGGTGAAACCCAGGCACATATACTACTGTTCTCTCCCGGTGTAACCCAGGCACATACACTACTGTTTTCTCCTGGTGTAACCCAGGCACATATACTACTGTTCTCTCCTGGTGTAACCCAGGCACATATACTACTGTTCTCTCCCGGTGTAACCCAGGCACATATACTACTGTTCTCTCCCGGTGTAACCCAGGCACATATACTACTGTTCTCTCCCAATGTAACCCAGGCACATATACTACTGATCTCTCCCAATGTAACCCAGGCACATATACTACTGTTCTCTCCTGGTGTAACCCAGGCACATATACTACTGTTCTCTCCTGGTGTAACCCAGGCACATGTACTACTGTTCTCTCCCGGTGTAACCCAGGCACATGTACTACTGTTCTCTCCTGGTGTAACCCAGGCACATGTACTACTGTTCTCTCCTGGTGTAACCCAGGCACATATACTACTGTTCTCTTCCGGTGTAACCCAAGCACATATACTACTGTTCTCTCCTGGTGTAATCCAGGCACATATACTACTGTTCTCTCCTGGTGTAACCCAGGCACATATACTACAGTTCTCTCCCGGTTTAACCAAGGCTCATATACTCCTGTGTAACCCAAATACATATACTACTGTTATCTCCTGGTGTAACCCAGGCACATATACTACTGTTCACTCCCGGTGTAACCCAGGCACATATACTACTGCTCTCTCCCGGTGTAACCCAAACACATATACTACTGTTCTCTCCCGGTGTAACCCAGGCACATATACTACTGCTCTCTCCCGGTGTAACCCAAACACATATACTACTGTTCTCTCCCGGTGTAACCCAAACACATATACTACTGTTCTCTCCCGGTGTAACCCAGGCACATACACTACTGTTCTCTCCCGGTGTAACCCAGGCACATATACTACGGTTCTCTCCCGGTGTATCCCAGGCACATATACTACTGTTCTCTCCTGGTGTAACCCAGGCACATATACTACTGTTCTATCCTGGTGTAACCCAGGCACATATACTACTGTTCTCTTCCGGTGTAACCCAAGCACATATACTACTGATCTCTCCTGGTGTAACCCAGGCATATATACTACTGTTCTCTCCTGTGTAACCCAAATACATATTCTACTGTTATCTCCTGGTGTAACCCAGGCACATATACTACTGTTCTCTCCCGGTGTAACCCAGGCACATATACTACTGCTCTCTCCCGGTGTAACCCAAACACATATACTACTGTTCTCTCCCGGTGTAACCCAAACACATATACTACTGTTCTCTCCCGGTGTAACCCAGGCACATACACTACTGTTCTCTCCTGGTGTAACCCAGGCACATATACTACTGTTCTCTCTTGGTGTAACCCAGGCACATATACTACTGTTCTCTCCTGGTGTAACCCAGGCAGATATACTACTGTTCTCTCCTTGTGTAACCCAGGCACATATACTACTGTTCTATCCCGGTGTAACCCAAACACATATACTACTGTTCTCTCCTGGTGTAACCCAGGCACATATACTAATGTTCTCTCCTGCTGTAACCCAGGCACATATACTACTGTTCTCTCCCGCTGTAACCCAGGCGCATGTACTACTGTTCTCTCCCGGTGTAACCCAGGCACATAAACTACTGTTCTCTCCCGGTGTAACCCAGGCACATATACTACTGTTCTCTTCCAGTGTAACCCAAGCACATATACTACTGTTCTATCCTGGTGTAATCCAGGCACATATAGTACTGTTCTCTCCTGGTGTAACCCAGGCACATATACTACAGTTGTCTCCCGGTGTAACCAAGGCTCATATACTACTGTTCTCTCCTGTGTAACCCAAATACATATACTACTGTTATCTCCTGGTGTAACCCAGGCACATATACTTCTGTTCTCTCCCGGTGTAACCCAGGCACATATACTACTGCTCTCTCCCGGTGTAACCCAAACACATATACTACTGTTCTCTCCCGGTGTAACCCAGGCACATATACTACTGTTCTCTCCCGGTGTAACCCAGGCACATACACTACTGTTCTCTCCTGGTGTAATCCAGGCACATATACTACTGTTCTCTCTTGGTGTAACCCAGGCACATATACTACTGTTCTCTCCCGGTGTAACCCAGGCACATATACTACTGTTCTCTCCCGGTGTAACCCAGGCACATATACTACTGTTCTCTCCTGGGGTAACCCAGGCACATATACTACTGTTCTCTCCTGGTGTAACCCAAACACATATACTACTGTTCACTCCTGGTGTAACCCAGGCACATATACTGCTGTTCTGTCCCGGTGTAACCCAGGCACATATACTACTGTTCTCTCCCAATGTAACCCAGGCACATATACTACTGTTCTCTCCTGGTGTAACCCAGGCACATATACTACTGTTCTCTCCCGTTGTAACCCAGGCACATGTACTACTGTTCTCTCCCGGTGTAACCCAGGCACACATACTACTGTTCTCACCCGGTGTAACCCAGGCACATATACTACTGTTCTCTCCTGGTGTAACCCAGGCACATATACTACTGTTCTCTCCTGGTGTAACCCAGGCACATATACTACTGTTCTCTTCCGGTGTAACCCAAGCACATATACTACTGTTCTCTCCTGGTGTAATCCAGGCACATATACTACTGTTCTCTCCTGGTGTAACCCAGGCACATATACTACTGTTCTCTCCTGTGTAACCCAAATACATATACTACTGTTATCTCCTGGTGTAACCCAGGCACATGTACTACTGTTCTCTCCCGGTGTAACCCAGGCACATGTACTACTGTTCTCTCCTGGTGTAACCCATGCACATGTACTACTGTTCTCTCCTGGTGTAACCCAGGCACATATACTACTGTTCTCTTCCGGTGTAACCCAAGCACATATACTACTGTTCTCTCCTGGTGTAATCCAGGCACATATACTACTGTTCTCTCCTGGTGTAACCCAGGCACATATACTACAGTTCTCTCCCGGTTTAACCAAGGCTCATATACTACTGTTCTCTCCTGTGTAACCCAAATACATATACTACTGTTATCTCCTGGTGTAACCCAGGCACATATACTACTGTTCTCTCCCGGTGTAACCCAGGCACATATACTACTGCTCTCTCCCGGTGTAACCCAAACACATATACTACTGTTCTCTCCCGGTGTAACCCAGGCACATACACTACTATTCTCTCCCGGTGTAACCCAGGCACATACACTACTGTTCTCTCCCGGTGTAACCTAGGCACATATACTACTGTTCTCTCCCTGTGTAACCCAGGCACATGTACTACTGTTCTCTCCTGGTGTAACCCAGGCACATATACTACGGTTCTCTCCCGGTGTAACCCAGGCACATATACTACTGTTCTCTCCTGGTGTAACCCAGGCACGTATACTACTGTTCTATCCTGGTGTAACCCAGGCACATATACTACTGTTCTCTTCCGGTGTAACCCAAGCACATATACTACTGTTCTCTCCTGGTGTAATCCAGGCACATATACTACTGTTCTCTCCTGGTGTAACCCAGGCATATATACTACTGTTCTCTCCTGTGTAACAAAAATACATATACTACTGTTATCTCCTGGTGTAACCCAGGCACATATACTACTGTTCTCTCCCGGTGTAACCCAGGCACATATACTACTGCTCTCTCCCGGTGTAACCCAAACACATATACTACTGTTCTCTCCCGGTGTAACCCAGGCACATACACTACTGTTCTCTCCTGGTGTAACCCAGGCACATATACTACTGTTCTCTCTTGGTGTAACCCAGGCACATATACTACTGTTCTCTCCTGGTGTAAACCAGGCAGATATACTACTGTTCTCTCCTTGTGTAACCCAGGCACATATACTACTGTTCTATCCCGGTGTAACCCAAACACATATACTACTGTTCTCTCCTGGTGTAACCCAGGCACATATACTAATGTTCTCTCCTGCTGTAACCCAGGCACATATACTACTGTTCTCTCCCGGTGTAACCCAGGCGCATGTACTACTGTTCTCTCCCGGTGTAACCCAGGCACATAAACTACTGTTCTCTCCCGGTGTAACCCAGGCACATATACTACTGTTCTCGTCCAGTGTAACCCAAGCACATATACTACTGTTCTCTCCTGGTGTAATCCAGGCACATATAGTACTGTTCTCTCCTGGTGTAACCCAGGCACATATACTACAGTTGTCTCCCGTTGTAACCAAGGCTCATTTACTACTGTTCTCTCCTGTGTAACCCAAATACATATACTACTGTTATCTCCTGGTGTAACCCAGGCACATATACTTCTGTTCTCTCCCGGTGTAACCCAGGCACATATACTACTGCTCTCTCCCGGTGTAACCCAAACACATATACTACTGTTCTCTCCCGGTGTAAGCCAGGCACATATACTACTGTTCTCTCCCGGTGTAACCCAGGCACATACACTACTGTTCTCTCCTGGTGTAATCCAGGCACATATACTACTGTTCTCTCTTGGTGTAACCCAGGCACATATACTACTGTTCTCTCCCGGTGTAACCCAGGCACATATACTACTGTTCTCTCCCGGTGTAACCCAGGCACATATACTACTGTTCTCTCCTGGGGTAACCCAGGCACATATACTACTGTTCTCTCCTGGTTTAACCCAAACACATATACTACTGTTCACTCCTGGTGTAACCCAGGCACATATACTGCTGTTCTGTCCCGGTGTAACCCAGGCACATATACTACTGTTCTCTCCCAATGTAACCCAGGCACATATACTACTGCTCTCTCCCGGTGTAACCCAAACACATATACTACTGTTCTCTCCCGGTGTAACCCAGGCACATACACTACTATTCTCTCCCGGTGTAACCCAGGCACATACACTACTGTTCTCTCCCGCTGTAACCCAGGCACATATACTACTGTTCTCTCCCTGTGTAACCCAGGCACATGTACTACTGTTCTCTCCCGGTGTAACCCAGGCACATGTACTACGGTTCTCTCCCGGTGTAACCCAGGCACATATACTACTGTTCTCTCCTGGTGTAACCCAGGCACATATACTAATGTTCTCTCCTGCTGTAACCCAGGCACATGTACTACTGTTCTCTCCCGGTGTAACCCAGGCACATAAACTGCTGTTCTCTCCCGGTGTAACCCAGGCACATATACTACTGTTCTCTTCCAGTGTAACCCAAGCACATATACTACTGTTCTCTCCCGGTGTAACCCAGGCACATATACTACTGTTCTCTCCCAATGTAACCCAGGCACATATACTACTGTTCTCTCCCAATGTAACCCAGGCACATATACTACTGTTCTCTCCCGGTGTAAACCCAGGCACATATACTACTGTTCTATCCTGGTGTAACCCAGGCACATATACTATTGTTCTCTCCCGGTGTAACCCAGGCACATACACTACTGTTCTCTCATGGTGTAACCCAGGCACATACACTACTGTTCTCTCATGGTGTAACCCAGGCACATACACTACTGTTCTCTCCCGGTGTAACCCAGGCACATATACTACTGTTCTCTCCCGGTGTAACCCAGGCACATATACTACTGTTCTCTCCATGTGTAACCTAGGCACATACACTACTGTTCTCTCCCGGTGAAACCCAGGCACATATACTACTGTTCTCTCCCGGTGTAACCCAGGCACATACACTACTGTTTTCTCCTGGTGTAACCCAGGCACATATACTACTGTTCTCTCCTAGTGTAACCCAGGCACATGTACTACTGTTCTCTCCTGGTGTAACCCAGGCACATGTACTACTGTTCTCTCCCGGTGTAACCCAGGCACATGTACTACTGTTCTCTCCTGGTGTAACCCAGGCACATGTACTACTGTTCTCTCCTGGTGTAACCCAGGCACATATACTACTGTTCTCTTCCGGTGTAACCCAAGCACATATACTACTGTTCTCTCCTGGTGTAATCCAGGCACATATACTACTGTTCTCTCCTGGTGTAACCCAGGCACATATACTACAGTTCTCTCCCGGTTTAACCAAGGCTCATATACTACTGTTCTCTCCTGTGTAACCAAAATACATATACTACTGTTATCTCCTGGTGTAACCCAGGCACATATACTACTGCTCTCTCCCGGTTTCCCAAACACATATACTACTGTTCTCTCCCGGTGTAACCCAGGCACATACACTACTGTTCTCTCCCGGTGTAACCCAGGCACATACACTACTGTTCTCTCCTGGTGTAACCCAGGCACATATACTACTGTTCTCTCCCGGTGTAACCCAGGCACATATACTACTGTTCTCTCCCGGTGTAACCCAGGCACATATAGTACTGTTCTCACCTGGTGTAACCCAGGTACATATACTACTGTTCTCTCCTGGTGTAACCCAAACACATATACTACTGTTCTCTCCCGGTGTAACCCAGGCACATATACTACTGTTCTCTCCCGGTGTAACCCAGGCACATATAATACTGTTCTCTCCCGGTGTAACCCAGGCACATATACTACTGTTCTCTCCCAATGTAACCCAGGCACATATACTACTGTTCTCTCCCGTTGTAACCCAGGCACATATACTACTGTTCTCTCCCGGTGTAACCCAGGCACATGTACTACTGTTCTCTCCCGGTGTAACCCAGGCACATGTACTACGGTTCTCTCCCGGTGTAACCCAGGCACATATACTACTGTTCTCTCCTGGTGTAACCCAGGCACATATACTACTGTTCTCTCCTGGTGTAACCCAGGCACAAATACTACTGTTCTCTTCCGGTGTAACCCACGCACATATACTACTGTTCTCTCCTGGTGTAATCCAGGCACATATACTACTGTTCTCTCCAGGTCTAACCCAGGCACATATACTACTGTTCTCTCCTGTGTAACCCAAATACATATACTACTGTTATCTCCTGGTGTAACCCAGGCACATATACTACTGTTCTCTCCCGGTGTAAACCAGGCACATATACTACTGCTCTCTCCCGGTGTAACCCAAACACATATACTACTGTTCTCTCCCGGTGTAACCCAAACACATATACTACTGTTCTCTCCGGTGTAACCCAGGCACATACACTACTGTTCTCTCCTGGTGTAACCCAGGCACATATACTACTGTTCTCTCTTGGTGTAACCCAGGCACATATACTACTGTTCTCTCCCGGTGTAACCCAGGCACATATACTACTGTTCTCTCCTTGTGTAACCCAGGCACATATACTACTGTTCTATCCCGGTGTAACCCAGGCGCATATACCACTGTTCTCTCCCGGTGTAACCCAGGCACATACACTACTGTTCTCTCATGGTGTAACCCAGGCACATACACTACTGTTCTCTCATGGTGTAACCCAGGCACATACACTACTGTTCTCTCCCGGTGTAACCCAGGCACATATACTACTGTTCTCTCCCGGTGTAACCCAGGCACATACACTACTGTTCTCTCCCTGTGTAACCCAGGCACATACACTACTGTTCTCTCCCGGTGAAACCCAGGCACATATACTACTGTTCTCTCTCGGTGTAACCCAGGCACATACACTACTGTTTTCTCCTGGTGTAACCCAGGCACATATACTACTGTTCTCTCCTGGTGTAACCCAGGCACATATACTACTGTTCTCTCCCGGTGTAACCCAGGCACATATACTACTGTTCTCTCCCGGTGTAACCCAGGCACATATACTACTGTTCTCTCCCAATGTAACCCAGGCACATATACTACTGTTCTCTCCCAATGTAACCCAGGCACATTATACTACTGTTCTCTCCTGGTGTAACCCAGGCACATGTACTACTGTTCTCTCCTGGTGTAACCAAGGCACATGTACTACTGTTCTCTCCCGGTGTAACCCAGGCACATGTACTACTGTTCTCTCCT
>JAUIMM010001247.1:0-57500 GCA_031769625.1 Taudactylus pleione | reverse complement strand
ATCACCAATGTACACATAACATTCTAGGGTTTAAATGTGCAAAATGGACCCATATTGCAGTTGTTCCCAAACTCAGCCATTACAGTCCAGGCTTTAAGGATATCTATGCTTGAGCACAGGTGATTTAATTAGCACCTCAGTCAATTTGATACAACCATCTGGGATCAAGCATGTATAGCCTTAAAACCTGGACTGTAATGATGGAGTTTGGGGACCTCTGCCGTATTGTACTGTATAACCTACAGTATATCAGGATATTTTATGACAGACACTCTGCAATACAGTGTACCTAGTACTTACATGTGCTGTGTAGGGTGCGGATGGTCATAAGATTATTCAATATTGAATAACAAACTACATTTTTTCTTGCAAAAGTGACTGCGGAAGCAGCTTATTCTAGGGGTAAGCGACTATTATTATATCATTGGGGGATAGTTTATGAGAGGCCCCGAAGCCACATCACATCCCTCACACCATGGGGTCTTCAACTGTGTAGCGCAAGTACTGTAGCATTTTGTACGCTAAACCATTAAAAGTGTCACCAAAAAAAAAAATAAGCAAAAAAAAATGCGTTACCAAATTACACAGCGACAGATATTTGTATCTTAGATTTATCATTACAGAGAAATTAGATTAATAAACAATCATTTCCATGTGACTGACGTAGATCATACCTATATGCTGTGTAGTGCTCCTCAGCCTGCGGGCACTCAGGCCGTATACCCTCTTATACTGTCTGCGCTGAATGAAGGGGGCGGAGCCAGTAATACTTACACCAATAGTATTACAGCTTTATGCCACCAGCCTGTGCCAGGACATTATGTGTGTACATACCACTTACACCAATACTTAAGTATATCTGGAGCATTACTGTAGAATGCTGTTGGTTTATTGACACCTATCCTTACGGATGCCCCAATGTCAGCAATGATTCATGTCACTCTTAGATTAATCCTGTGCTATTTGCAAATACTTAAGTGAATGTTTGCGCTGAATTGTGGCTGCCAAGTGCCATCTCTTCCTATTTGCCAATCAGAGCCTTAAGCTGGCCACACATCTAAAGATTATCTGTCCAACCAGCCAACTAGTTGATTGTATTCCTTACCAGATTTTCATTCTAACCAATCAGCAATTTGCTCCCAAAAGCTGGAAAATGGACCAAAACTATTGTTTGAACAAATAGTTTAGATCAAACAATTAACAAACTTGTCTGACGTCATTTTCACCTGTTTCTGGCATTTAGGAGCAAATTGCTGATCATCAGTTACTCCCATACATTACCAGATTCTCATTCCAACCAATCAGCTAGTTGGCTGGTTGGATGTAAGTTGGTCTAGTGTGTGGCCAGCTATAGGTTTTGATGATTTATTTCTGGAAATGTCCCTATTTTTCAGTATATACCTTAGTTGCCGACTGTAAGACTGCCCCATCTGGTAAGGGGCAGCCAGGTCAACACCGAGGGAGGGGTAGAGCAGCTGAAGTGGGCAGCGCTGGGGATGTGTGATGCCAGCACGTCATCTTCCCACTAGACAATACTGTGATTACCGCCATTGTAACAGGGGGGGGGGGCGTGAACAGTGAATTACATCTTCGCCCGCCTATACCTCCCACTTCACTCGAGATGTTGGCGGCTGTGGCAGTGACCGGCATCGGGGGTCTCCCAGCCATTCCAGGAGAGTAGGCAAATATAGTATATACCAACTGTATATAAAAATGTTAGTATTCGTTGTAACATGCGGTTTCCACACTGTGGGAGACAATAATCCCTGGAGACAGGTAAAGTGGAGGTTTCCCAAAGTAACCAATCAGCTTCTATCTGACATTTCATAGACTGATAGATCAATAATAGAGATGTGCGCTGACCCCCGTGTTTTGGTTTTGGATCTGGATTCATCAGCATGTTTTGGTTTTGCAAAACCACCCTAAAGTAGGGATGAGCAGGTTCGGATTTTCAAAATCCGCCCCCCTCCCCCCCCCCCCGATCCAAGCCGTGAACCGAGTCCGACTTGGGTTCTTCTGCCAGACTCGGTTCCCGGAACGAGGCAAAACGTCATCCTCCCGCTGTCGGATTCTCGCTGTCGGATTCTATAAAGGTCCCGTGATCGCCGCCATTTCTCATTCCGGCTGTGGAGCGTGCAGAGGGAGGGAGCTGGGCTGCGCTACTGTTGTGTGTTACACCAGAGAAAAAAAAAAACTCTTTGTTGGGGGCACAAACTTTTTACATCTGTTAAAAGATAATATTTTAATGACAAATATCAATAACACCAGGACAAAAAGGACAAAGAAGACACATATAACATAAAACATGTATAGTATATAATAACAATATTATATCACAACGAGTAATCCTCCAATCCTCACACTATATGATCATAAGTAAACGACATTACATGTGATATAAAAAACCTTGAGGATATAGAGGATGTGTGATTCACAGCAAATGTGATAATGGGCGAAAAGTATATAACTGATGTATATAAGCAAAGTTCATTTCATGAGGGAATCAAACAGACCTGAATGATAAGGTGATATCTATGCTTATATAAGAGTAGATCAGAAAGAAGACAAGTTAAGTGTAAAAGAACTGCTGGGTCCAGGAGTGAGATACTGCTGTGAAGTCATCTGCTGCCACCACGCATCCAATGATCTCATGAGTGTCCCCTCCTCAGTAGCAGTTATAATAGTAAGAAAGAGACGACATGAGAGAAAGTGAAAAGAAGGAGTCAGTAATGTCACGCATCTGCTTTCCATTCTCATTTCTTCCAAACATCGTGCAGAGGAGACTTTGATGAGAGTACGTGAAAGGACAAATGCTGATCCCCTATAAATAGTGCTTCTGCTGTCGATCAAACTGTACCTGGCTCCTGCAGGCCAGTGCCGATGAGAGAGCGAAGAGAGTCAGTGAATTCCACCTAAGGTCTGAGATAGTCCCTAATTATAAATGAATATATTCTTAATAATCAGATGATCTATAATACTAAACTCGCAGCTTATTCATGTAAAACATACCAGGTTGAGCTGATCTAAAAGACTGTAACCAACAGTATCATATATAAACAATGGTGATCAGCTCATAAGTCACAGGACAATTGTCTAATATATCATACATTACACCTACTGATAGGTATGTACAAATACTAGATTTAATTTCAGTAGTCAGGGTAACACACAATTATATCACATTACACTACCATGTCACATCCAGCAATGTATCATTATAAGGAAGGGCAGCGTGTAGCAAAGAGAAACGTTTTTAGTGCCCTTTTATTGATACAGTAAATCTTTGTAGCTGAGTAATGGTTATGTACTGTAACTAGCAGTGTTTCACAGATGAAAAAACACATGGGTCAGCATTGTGAATATTCCAAAATAACATGACATTTCTTCATATGAATACTGAAAATCTATGTAAAAAGACAATGTAGGTAATCCTATATAATATAAATCCTCCCAGTGTAGGTGAGAGAAAGACACATTCACCCTCTAAAACATCAGCAGAATCGCAGCAGCAAAAAAGAGCTACACGTGTGGATATACAGCGTCACCTGGTCTGAGAGAAATGAGGGAATAAGGGTAACACTCTGCTATCACAGCAGGAGACAATGACAGGGGCAGCCGGAAATAGCTGCACGTGTAGAGTGCGTGGCGTTACCTGGTCTGCCGTGAAGAATAGAGGGAGTGAAAGTAACCTGGTAGGTAAAGGACCTGCTGTGTGCACAATGGGAATCACCAAACAGCTGCCCCTGTCATGGAGACAATGCTGACCCCTGATTTTACATTCGATTTGGCCTTTAGTAAATACCCAAATGCAAAATCGAATACAAATAGAATGAAAATCGCACCTCAAATCACTCAAAATGCCAAATCGACCTTTAGTAAATGTACCCCTAAGTCTCTGCCCTTGTACACAGTGACAATATAAATTATAATATACTGCAGTGTAGATATATATCCTTGTGAAAAAAGGTGCAAGTTCACTTTTTAACAATGATACACTAGAGCCTACTGTATTTGCAGCAGCGCACAGTAGTGTGTTTGCAGAGCACTGGATTGCAGTGTGCAGAGCACTGGATTGCAGTTACTAGATAACGTAGTGTATCTGACAAACACACAGAGAGATGCCTGCGGTCACCCTTATTACCCACTATAGCATCCTAATGTTGTTTCTCTATGAGCACCTACAGCCCTCCCCCGCCCTGTACACTCTCCTGTGTGAAATGGCGCCTGATCACGAGGACGGTATTCTTATATGCAATCCAAAACACGAGATCTGACATTTCCTGGAAAATGGCGTTTTGTCTCGTTCTGAGATCCAAACTAGGCGTAAGGACTCAAGATGGGACTTAGGGCCTGATTCAGACCCACTAGCAAGCGTATAGCGCTCGCAAGCTGGTCGATGGCCGGGCAGTGTGCACGCGTGGCGTGCGAGAGCCCCGGAGCGAGTGAGAACTTCACTCACTCAGGGCTCGCAGCAAAACAGGTTGGCTGTCGATGTTGATCAACAGCTCGCCCCATTTTGTAGGTGGGTCGGGGGGGGGGTGGCTGGCCAAATAGAGGCGTTCCCGAAGGAACGCCTGCCTTTTGGGGGCGGCCCTACTGACATCACACGTGATGTCAGTAGTGAATTTCCTGCTCTATTAGAGTTACAAAGTTCACTGGGGCTTGCGGTGGACGAGACCATAGGAAGGCCACCCGCTAAAGCTGTGGATGGTCACCCACAGCTTAGCGAGCGGCCTTAAGGCCGGTAAAAACAAAATGGCCGCCCTGATTCAGGGCGAGCGCTCGCAAATAGCAATCACCTCTGAATCAGGGCCTTAGTCCCACCAGGGCTGTTGACGGGCCTTGGTACTGGGAAAGGGGCCATCATTATGCTAAAACTTCTAATTTATTTATTTCAAAATTTTATTGCAAGATGTATTATATATATAATTAGTAATGTTGGAGTTGTGCACTTGTAATTTTCCCTATTGTGTTTGCAAGTGAGAGCTTCTAAAAGCCGCTGCTTAGCAAATACACCCCTAAGTGTTTATTCTGTGTATTATGCTGGTAGGTTACATATTTATATTCTGCAAGACTATGGTGCAACATTATTGATCAACTGCGGCGTATTACAATGAAGTCACTTATAGTCACATGATCCGGCACGATTACAGCGCAGTTATGTCCAGAATATCAGGTGTCACCTTGTTATTCCAACAGCTCACACAAACAACGCAGCTTAATTCTCCCGAGTGTACATACAATTTACATCTTGTGCCAAATCTGTGTCCTGGGACCTTGGGCATAGCCGCACTTGTGCCTGGGAAAGTGCAGGTGGGAAAACTTGTGCAGCTGAGAAACTAATCCCCCTCCTGTGTGTCTGGGTATTAGTGACACAGCTACAGCATTAACCCCCTCCTGTGTGTCTGGGTATTAGTGACACAGCTACAGCTTTAACCCCCTCCTGTGTGTCTGGGTATTAGTGACACAGCTATAGCATTAACCCCCTCCTGTGTGTCTGGGTATTAGTGACACAGCTACAGCATTAACCCCCTCCTGTGTGTCTGGGTATTAGTGACACAGCTATAGCATTAACCCCCTCCTGTGTGTCTGGGTATTAGTGACACAGCTACAGCATTAACCCCCTCCTGTGTGTCTGGGTATTAGTGACACAGCTACAGCTTTAACCCCCTCCTGTGTGTCTGGGTATTAGTGACACAGCTACAGCTTTAATCTCTGGCTCTAATAGATCTAATGTATTCAATATGTGAGCACGAGTCTTCATCCCCAGCCCACCCGTAATAACATTCACAGGCGAGATATAACGTCTATGAGTCTGGAATCTAAGTTATAATACAACCCCATCTGAATAGAGCATTATATTGTACAAATTACCCAGTGTTTAATATATGTAGGGGACCATTTATCATTGTATATTTGAGGTATAATCCCTGAGAACACCTGTTTTCTGTGGTTAACCACAAATATAAAATTTCCCCCGTATGTATGAAGGAGGGACAGATACCTGCTGTGATCCCTTCATTCCCACAGACAGCCGCATCCTCTATAGGTGACTGTGGGTAATTGGATTGTTGTCAGATTTACCAACATCTGGAATGCGATGAATTCGCCATCTGAAGATGATGTTAGTAGCTGTTTCCAATGGGCTACACTGCGCATAATTAGCTGCCGGAACCCTCCCCTCCAGTGGCAGCCGTGCCCCTGCATGTGCTGGATGACACATCTAGGCGCTATGATCGCACATCGCAGTGCGATCAGGGGCAGTAATGTCATACCCAGATTGCATTGCAATAGCGATCATTAGTAAATGGGGGCCGTAGTCTTACACTCTGCCTACGACAAGGCTGTATCTCATCATACAACACAGTTTCCAAAAGAATTGGAGAAAGTAATTCTGTCTTGATGCACCAAAATAATATCTGATATGTTACTTAACATATAAACTTTATTGATATTTATTAAAAAGTTAGTTTTAAACATATAAAAAAAATTGTATCTATGTTTTTGCTCAGCGTGAAATAAAGATCTGTTTAAAACCAAGGAGTCACCCAGAGAGAAAGGTCTGTAAATAAATGATTAATAGCTTCTTTTATTTAATATTTATTACTGTTCCAATATAAGTATAATGATATTATCTCTGCACTATGCCAATATCTTGTTTATTAGAGGAGAGGATATCATTGTGCTGTATAATCTGCATTTGTCTGGCAGCCCTGAGTGTATCAGCACTGATTGAATGTTGTTACATAGAATCTCTCATATTGCAACTGTTTCTTTTATATGTTACAATTCAGCGCACAGTTTATTGAGTCAACAGCACGTAGTGTCTGTGCAGTATTCTCTAGTCTGTGCAGTATTCTCTAGTCTGTGCAGTATTCTCTAGTCTGTGCAGTATTCTCTAGTCTGTGCAGTGTCATAACCAGTGTCACGGTTTGTGTTTGAGAGTTACCTGACTCAGGTGTTGAACTGGATTCAGTGGACACCAGCTTGACTGAAACCATGGATGATGTAAATAGCTCTATTTGCATATGAATTGTATGGCAGTGAGAACTGCCTTTGATGATAAATGACAGGAACAGGAAACTTGTAACATTGGGGTGGAACCAGTAGAAAATTTGGAGAAATCGGACAAGGACCAGCAGGAAGGCTTACTGAGCTGGACAGGGTACCAGTAGGTAGGTTTGTAGAATTGGACTGAGAACCAGTAGGATTTCCGGATGCGCTAGGTATAGCTATCAGCAGGATTACTGAATGAACTGGTCTGGGAACCAGCAGGATTTCTGGATGTGCCAGGCATAGCTGCCAGCAGGATTACTGGATGAAGTGGTCTAGGAACCAGCAGGATTTCTGGATGTGCTGGTCGGGGATACACTTGTACATAGAGAGTCAGAAGTAGCACAATCTGTACACCATGGGAAGTAATGAGATGTTCAGGCCCTGAATGCTATCAGAGGAGGATGTATATACCCTGGGTCTGGCAGGAATTGGATACAGTCAGGTGGTCTGGCAGTAGCACACTTAAGTGGTGGAGAGCACAACATGCAGAGGAAGCAAACATATCAGCAGTACTGAGAGTCAGAACTACACCTGCGATTCCAATCAAGGCTAGCAGTGTTCCCAGACAGGAAAGGACCCAGGTGAGTAATCACTATGGAAAGGAGAGCACAGTCCAAATGTATACACAGAAGTGTTGCAGCCAGCATGACTAGAGCAGATCTCCAAAGTGAATTGCACATACAGATCCAAGTCTCAAGGCAGAAAGGTGAAAAATAAATATATACATAAGAGAACACAAAAAATGAGACGCCAGAAAAACTTTCTTCCAGCATGAAATTCCAGGAGCTCCAAACACAGGGACACCATAACTTTTGAAAACATCTATTTAGACATCTTCATCCTCACAGTAAGTAGACCATTCATCCTCACTACAGGTGGAACCTTCGTCACCTAGGAAGTCTTGGGTAATGCCTAGAAAAGGAGTATCTCCAAAAAATTATGTACACAAAGACTTAGTGCAAGGAACTGTGGACTTCCCAATCCTACATTTCTCTCGAATGGTAGGAAGAGCTTTTGTTTTGCAGTGATGTAGAACTTACTGGTAACTCCTGAGGAAATATGTGACTGGGAATGACAGGGTCAAACGACAAATGGTCTTCAGGAAATGGAGAATTATCACATGCATGATCAAACTCAGATTCCAAGTCAGGTTCTAATGGTAGAATGGAAGAATTAGTATGACTTGAAAACTGATAGGACTCCTGGGAGGAACTAAGCGAAACATGATCAATTATGATGGTGTTAGATGATTGGTTCCTAAAGGTTCCTCGAGACTTCTTCTCCTGTAGCGATTGATTCTGTACCATACAAGCAGTATATAGGCGCATAATATCAGAGGGTGACCACCTCTCACTAGAAACTTTGTCAGATTCGGTATTTTGGGAGGTACAGTAGTACGAAGGGGAGAAGGAGGTGTGAGCACATCTCATATTTAGGGATGCCAATTCTATAGTGCTGCTTTCCTTGGATGGTTGGAAATCAACACGCTGGCCCTTGAAAACTTGACCTTGTTTGGCCTTCAGGGGAGTGGAGGACTGAGCAAAGGATGGATTCTTGGTAGAACAAACAGACTGCTTGTACAACATTTTAGAACTGGGAACTTCACTAGAATTAAGATAGTCAATAGAATTTTGTTTTACAGGTTTAGGACCAAATTCTTTAATAACAGCTTCACTGAAAGTCTTTATATTTAGAAGCATTGGATCATTAGACTCGATGATATGATTGGCTCAGTCCAACACCTTACCACTAAAGGAAAGTAAAAGAAACTTAATGATGTTGGTAGGGGTGATACAACAAGTTGGACCAGCTTCCATGATGGCAGAGTATTGCTTCATTAATTCATAGTATTGCGATAAGTCCCCATCAAAATAAATGCATGCTGGAGTATTCAACAAATCCTGTGTGTTCGAGGATTGTGGAGCACATTCAGGTGCAGGGCTGGAGGAAACTTGAGGATGCTCAAATTGATGGGAGGGTCGAAATAACTGAAGCTGACAGATGTTCGGTATTTGGACCAATTGATGGAACTAGAAGGGGTCCAGAGGAGCTAGACACAATAGCATCAACAATCAAAGCCGAGAACAGACTACAGAGATTGTCATCCACTGGAACGATATTCACAGGAGATGCTAAACAGGAACCATGAATAGAATTAGTAGTACAAGACACTCCTCCCTGGGACCTGGAACCTGAAACCCCCTCCTGGGGTGTGGAACTCAAATACCTCTTCTGGGATGCGAAGCTTGTAACTCCTTTAGGCGCTAAACTTGAAACGCTCTCCTGGGGTACGAGACTAGGAACCCCCTCCTGAGGTACGAAACTGGGAACCCCATCCTGGGGCATGAGACTTGAAATCCCCTCCTGGGGAACGGAACCTAAAACCCCCTCTTAGGGTACGAGACTTTAAATCCCCTCCTGGAGTGCGCAACTTGAAACCCCCTCTTGGAGTACAGGACTTGAAACCCCCTCTTGGGGTGAGAAACTAGAAGAAGCGACATCCGGCTTGCAACTGGCAGAATCCAGACTAGGACCGGAACAGGCACTGAGACGTTGACACTTGCTATTATTGTTGGAATTGCAGAGGGAACAGTCTTTGATGAAGTGGTCAGAACCGCCACAATAGATACAGAGATGTAAACCATTGCGCTGCTGGCGTTCAGCCACAGGGGGCTTGGGATGTGGGTAACTTCGATGTCTCACTTTACTTGGTATGGAAGAATCTTTGGTTCTTAGGGTTTCCAGAGGTTTTAGTTGAGTCAGGGGTAGTACTAAGAAACTCGAGAATGATCCAAAAAATGTTGATGAGTAGAGTTTGTAGCTGTTCCAGCAGTTGATGGAAGGTAGTTAGGGGTTCAGGTATGATTTGAATGTCATCTAGCCGACTAGTCATACTTTGCAAAAGCTGTAGTACTTGATGCTGTACCGCCTCCTGTGAATCCAAGCTAGCGACCAGGTTATGGAAAGCATTCGGTCCAGTATTATGTGCTTGATATACCACCATCGGTAGGCCTGAACATACTGTCACAATTGGTGCTTGAGAGTTATCTGTCTCAGTTGTTGAACTGGTTTCAGTGGAGACCGGCTTGACAGGAACCATGGATGATGTAAATAGCTCTGTTTGCATATAAATTGTATGACAGTGAGAACTGTCTTTGATGATAAATGACAGGAACAGGAAACTTGTAATGTTGGAATGGAACCAGTAGAAAACTTGGAGGAACCGGACTGGGCCCAGCAGGAAGTCTTACTGAGCTGGACGGGGTACCAGTAGGTAGGTTTGCAGAATTGGACTGAGAACCAGTAGGATTTCCGGATGCACTAGGTATAGCTATTAGCAGGATTACTGAATGAACTAGTCTGGGAACCTGCAGGATTTATGGATGTGCCAGGTATAGCTATCAGATGGATTACTGAATGAACTGGTCTGGGAACCAGCAGGATTTCCAGATGTGCCAGGTACAGCTGCCAGCAGGATTACTGGATGAACTGGTCTGGGAACCAGCAGGATTTCCGGATGTGCCAGGTATAGCTGCCAGCAGGATTACTGAATGAACTGGTCTGGGAACCAGCAGGATTTCCGGATGTGCCAGGTATAGCTGCCAGCAGGATTACTAGATGAACTGGTCTGGGAACCAGCAGGATTTCTAGATGTGCCGGGTATAGCTGCCAGCGGGAATACTGGATGAAGTGGTCTGGGAACCAGCTGGATTTTCCAGATGTGCCAGGTATAGCTGCCAGCTGGATTACTGGATAAACTGGTCTGGGAACCAGCAGGAGCCTGGGATACACTTGTACACAGGGTGACAGAAGTAGCACAATCTGTACACCACGGGAAGTAACGAGATGTTCAGACACTGAGGACCTCATTCAGAGTCGGTCGAAGCGGCCGCACGGTCGTACGCAGCCGATGTTCGCTTAACTGCGCATGCGTACAGTTCGCAATGCGCGTGCGCAAACTAGCGGCTACAATCAGAAATTTCTCTCTCCTTGAACACCGCCAGGTCGGTAGTTTGAGTGACAGATTGCGGCGTTTGTGGGTGGTAACAGGGGAAGGTGCTTGAAAACGGGGGAGTGGAGATCCGAACGCAGGCGTGCCTCATTATGCGAACGGTGTTTTATGGGAGTGCATAATTAACAAAGTAGTGTCATGGCACATGTGACAGGGGAGGTTTTATACTGACATGATCATAGAGCTTAAGAGAGGGTATGGTCAACCTTTAGCTCTACAACCAGTTCCGATGGTTTCCGATGCTCGCGATTAATCCTTAAGTAGCCGGAGATGACATGTTATGCGTACGAGATGTGGGCGTATTTTTAGCGATCCGACCGCATACACCCCTTGGTCGGCTAGCTAACGATCCGACCTTAGGGACGCAGCATGCGTGTGCATCATTTGCATATCCGGCCCCTTTTTCTATACGACCGTGCGGCCGCAACGACCGACTCTGAATGAAGTCCTGAATGCTATCAGAGGAGGATTGTTATACCCTGGGTCTGGCAGGAATTGGTGGATTCGGTCAGGTGGTCTGGCAGCAGCACTCTGAGTGGTGGAGGGCACAACATGCAGAGGGAGCAAACATATCAGCAGTACTGAGAGTTATGGCCCCCATACATCAGCAATTGATTGCAGCAATCGTCCAATTTGCAATCGATTGTGTATAAAAATCTTTCCCTTTTTCAATCAATTGTGGCAATTCTGCAATCGATTGAAAAAGGGAAAGATTTTTATACACAATCGATTACAAATTGGACGATTGCTGCAATCAATTGCTGATATATGGCGGCCTTCAGGTCTACACCTGCGATTCCAATCAAGGTTAGCAGTGTTCACAGACCGGAAAGGACCCAGGTGTATAATCACTGTGGAGAGCACAGTCCAAATACATACACAGAAGTGTTACGGCCAGAATGATCAGGAACAGATCTCCCAGGTGAATTACACATACAGATCCACGGGACAGCTGGCAGGGGTAAGTCATAAGGCAGAAAGGTGATAAAGTAGGCAGGGTCGTGACAGTAAGTGTTTCCACCTTCACCAGCTAATTACAGACACATTCAGCCATGAGGTATAATCACAATCTGTGCATTGTCCACACTAATGAGCAGTTTTATGTGGCTAACGCTAAAGCTGCACACACACACACACAACGATTTTGTTACCAACGATTTTATGAACGATTTTCTGTCATATTATCTGTCAGATTTTTTAAAGTGTAATGAACGATTTTTTTGAACTACAAACGATTTTTGCATATTCCCTTAATGAAAATCGTTGAGTTGACAAGTCTGACTGAACTACAAACTACAAACGTGAACATGCATGAACGATTATCGTTCATCTTTTGACTCAGAGAGTGAACGATTTTTTTCAAAAGATCATCGTCAAACGATATCGTTTAACGATAATCGTTCAAAAGATCGTTGTGTGTGTATGCAGCTTAAAAATTTCTTTTAAAAGACCAAAAACTTGAAATGTATCTTCCTCCTAATTAGTATCGGTGCACATATAATTATATGCATTATAGTTTATCACTTCTAAATGCCGGGGATAAAACTCACATGGACAGTACAGGCTCCTAACAAACCAAAGTAACAATACAGTAATTACCTGGAACTGTCTCAGGGTGATAATTAATTTCCTCTACAGATCATGGAACACCAATCACAGAGGTGATAGCACTAATAAATGTGTATGCGTGCTATAACCGTGTATGAGATAACGCTGCTCCTGGTGCTATAACAGTGTATGAGATAACGCTGATCCTGGTGCTATAACCGTGTATGAGATAACTCTGCTCCTGGTGCTATAACAGTGTATGAGATAACGCTGATCCTGGTGCTATAACCGTGTATGAGATAACTCTGCTCCTGGTGCTATAACAGTGTATGAGATAACGCTGATCCTGGTGCTATAACCGTGTATGAGATAACTCTGCTCCTGGTGCTATAACAGTGTATGAGATAACGCTGATCCTGGTGCTATAACCGTGTATGAGATAACTCTGCTCCTGGTGCTATAACAGTGTATGAGATAACGCTGCTCCTGGTGCTATAACCGTGTATGAGATAACGCCGCTCCTGGTGCTATAACCGTGTATGAGATAACGCTGCTCCTGGTGCTATAACAGTGTATGAGATAACGCTGCTCCTGGTGCTATAACCGTGTATGAGATATCTCTGCTCCTGGTGCTATAACAGTGTATGAGATAACTCTGCTCCTGGTGCTATAACCGTGTATGAGATAACGCTGCTCCTGGTGCTATAACCGAGTATGAGATAACTCTGCTCCTGGTGCTATAACCGTGTATGAGATAACGCTGCTCCTGGTGCTATAACCGTGTATGAGATAACGCTGCTCCTGGTGCTATAACCGAGTATGAGATAACTCTGCTCCTGGTGCTATAACCGTGTATGAGATAACGCTGCTCCTGGTGCTATAACCGTGTAGGAGATAACGCTGCTCCTGGTGCTATAACCGTGTAGGAGATAACGCTGATCCTGGTGCTATAACCGTGTATGAGATAACGCTGATCCTGGTGCTATAACCGTGTATGAGATAACGCTGCTCCTGGTGCTATAACAGTGTATGAGATAACGCTGCTCCTGGTGCTATAAACGTGCTGCTCCTGGTGCTATAACCGTGTAGGAGATAACGCTGCTCCTGGTGCTATAACCGTGTATGAGATATCTCTGCTCCTGGTGCTATAACAGTGTATGAGATAACTCTGCTCCTGGTGCTATAACCGTGTATGAGATAATGCTGATCCTGGTGCTATAACCGTGTATGAGATAACTCTGCTCCTGGTGCTATAACCGTGTATGAGATAACTCTGCTCCTGGTGCTATAACCGTGTATGAGATAACGCTGATCCTGGTGCTATAACCGTGTATGAGATAACGCTGATCCTGGTGCTATAACAGTGTATGAGATAACGCTGCTCCTGGTGCTATAACTGTGTAGGAGATAATGCTGCTCCTGGTGCTATAACCGTGTATGAGATAACTCTGCTCCTGGTGCTATAACCGTGTATGAGATAACGCTGATCCTGGTGCTATAACCGTGTATGAGATAACGCTGCTCCTGGTGCTATAACCGTGCTGCTCCTGGTGCTATAACCGTGTAGGAGATAACGCTGTTCCTACCACTCCCTCTGGGACACACAACTCTCTGTTAATCATTTATGAAGTGATGAAAGTTCTGGTAAAGTAGAAAAGTGCGTCTGAAATGTCTCCGGTGTCTGATACAGAGATGATTATTGTACTGGTCGCTGCTCTGTTGGGGTCAGCAGGTGAGATTGTCGCAGAACAGAATTGGGACATATAACATTAATGGGGGTTGGTGTATACTGTATAGTAACCACAGGGTTTCTGATATAACTTCATGCATACACATATATAAATATATCCAATAAATATTATATACAGCATATACACACAATACCGTGTAATAGTCTTAGGCAGGTGTGGGAAATGCTGCAGAGTACGAATGCTTTCATACATAGAAGTGTTACTAGTTTATATTTCTCAATTAACAAAATGCAAAGTGAACAAACAGAAGATAAATCTAAATCAAATCAATAGTTTATGTGACCGCCCTTTGCCTTCAAAACAGCATCAGTTCTTCTAGGTACACTTGCACACAGCTTTTGCAGGAACTCGGCAGGGAGGTTGCGCGAAAATCTTGGAGAACTAAGTTCTGATCTTCTGTGGTTGTACCTTGCTCATATCCTTCTGTCTCTTCATGTAATCCCAGACAGACTCTATGGTGATGGTGAGATCGGAGCTCTGTGGGGGCCATATCATCACTTCCAGGACTCCTTGTTCTTCTGTACACTGAGGATAGTTCTTAATGACATTGGTTGTATGTTTGGGGTGGTTGTCCTGCTGCAGAATAAATTTGGAGCCAATCAGACGCCTCCCTGATGGTATTACATGATGGATAAGTACCTGCCTGTATTTCTCAGCATTGAGGACACCATTAATCCTGACCAAACCCCAACTCCATTTGCTGACATGCAGCCCCTAACGTGCAAGGAACCCTCACCATGTGTCACTGTTACCTGCAGACATTATTGTACCGCTCTCCACCATGTGTCACTGTTACCTGCAGACATTATTGTACCGCTCTCCGCCATGTGTCACTGTTACCTGCAGACATTATTGTACCGCTCTCCACCATGTGTCACTGTTACCTGCAGACATTATTGTACCGCTCTCCACCATGTGTCACTGTTACCTGCAGACATTATTGTACCGCTCTCCAGCCCTGGGGTGAGCAAACTTCCTCTGTTACAGCCAAATATCCCACATTGTGACTCATCAGTCCAAAGCACCTGCTGCCATTTTTCTGCACCCCAGTTCCCATGTTTTAGTGCATAGATGAGACACTTGGCCTTGTTCCCACATTGAAGGTATAACATTTTGGCCGCAATTCTTCCATGAAGACCACTTCTGGCCAGACTTCTCCAAACAGTAGATGAGAGTCTACTGGTTCCTGCCAGTTCTGAGCTGATGGCCGTGCTGGACATCTTTTGATTTTGAAAGGAAGTAACCATGATGTGTCTTTCATCTGATGCACTTTCTTTGGCCGACCACTGCGTCTAATGTTCCCAATGTTGCCAGTTTCTTTGTGTTTCTTCAGAAGAGCTTGAACAGTACATCATGAAACCCCGGTCTGCTGTGAAATCTTTGCCTGGGAGAGACCTTGCTGATACAGTATAACCACCTTGTGTCTTGTTGCTGTGCTCAGTCTTGCCATGGTGTATGATCTGTGACAAGAAATGGTCTTCCACAACCTCACCTTTGTAGCAGAGATTGGCTGTTCCTCACCCAGTTTTAAGCCTCTTACACAGCTGTTTCTGTATCAGTTAATAACTGTGCCTCAACCTACATATGAAAATGATCATTATCACCTGTTAGGTGTATGATTAACCAAATATAACAGACTATAATTCTACAAAATCCCAGACTTTGTGCAAGTGTACCTAGAAGAATTGATGCTGTTTTGAAGGCAAATTGTGGTCACAGCAAATATTGATTTGATTTAGATTTCTCTTCTGTTCATTCACTTTGCATTTTTTTTTACTTATAATAATAAACTATTAACATTCCTCTCTGAAAGCATTCTCACAATGCAGCAGTTTTTCCACACCTGCCTGAACCTTTGTACAGTATTGTGTGTGTGTGTGTGTGTGTGTGTGTGTGTGTGTGTATATGTATATATATATATATATATATATATATATGTGACAAGATAAATGCATATTCTGGCAACAGTGCCTGTTTTCACCAAGGGTACAGTAACATAAGAGCGTACTGCTGTGGCTGTCGTTGCAGTATCCATTGCTGAGGGTCTACGACAATACCGTCCCCATTCAAAGCATAATGATAAATAGAAGTGTATGTAACATTTGTACTAACTGTATAATACTTCATGGTAACATAATAAAGTAATTGGGATTACAATTACTAGGAATATAATCATCAATACAGTAAAACCTGGTTTAAATAATCTGTATTTGCAATAGTCAAAAATATGAATTTTGTAATCCTTTTTTGCTTGCTGTACATTAAATATTGCTGGTTATTTAGTACATACGAGGAATTGTAGACAATGTGATTTTCCTCATGTTAGTGTACCCTGTACTATACTGGTGATACACTGTAACTTTCTTGTGTCTTACCCCTAATACTCACCTTTACATTGCTGTATACTTTGCGCAGGTAATGCCCATTCCTGTGAGCGGATAATAGGGGGAGAGGAGTGCCTGGCTCATTCCCAGCCATGGCAGGCGGCATTGTACCACTTTGGTACATTTATCTGTGGTGGTGCCCTCATCAGGGAGTCCTGGGTACTGACAGCAGCTCATTGCTGGAAGACGTAAGTGTCCAGCGCTCATTACTCTGTGTCTCACTGCGTATAATCCATAGCGCACACATGGATCCAGCCCCAAGTCTAAGGACATTACTGTCACTGGTGTTACGTCACCGATACTGGGGGGGCTGCAGGGGTCCACACTTAGGGCTTGATTCAGGAGTACACAGTACTGCAACCACTACTGCGCCCTGTGCCTCACAGCGATTGTATCTTTATACTAATGCCGCAACCAATGGGCTTCGAACAGAGACAGCCACCGAGTATGGAGCTAACCTGCCGATGTGCCGATTAAGAAGCGCCATTGGCTAGACCATCGAACATTGCACCAGCCCTATCGAAATGTAGATTATCTGTGTACAAATGGCGCCCTGTGTCAGTGCAACTGCATTAATCACGCCCCCCCCCCCCCCCTGTTACCTCCCGGGAACACTCACTGAGATCTCCTGCTCTTGTGAACAGATTTGTGTGGAGCCAAGCAGTGACCATCGGGAGGCAGGGGCAGTGTGGCTGGTGACCATCGGGAGGCATGTGCAGTGTGGCTGGTGACCATCGGGAGGCAGGGGCAGTGTGGCTGGTGACCATCGGGAGGCAGGGGCAGTGTGGCTGGTGACCATCGGGAGGCATGTGCTGTGTGGCTGGTGACCATCGGGATGCTGGGGCAGTGTGGCTGGTGACCATCGGGAGGCAGGGGCAGTGTGGCTGGTGACCATCGGGAGGCAGGGGCAGTGTGGCTGGTGACCATCGGGATGCAGGGGCAGTGGGGCTGGTGACCATCGGGAGGCAGGGGCAGTGGGGCTGGTGACCATCGGGAGGCAGGGGCAGTGGGGCTGGTGACCATCGGGAGGCAGGGGCAGTGGGGCTGGTGGCCATCGGGAGGCAGGGGCAGTGGGGCTGGTGGCCATCGGGAGGCAGGGGCAGTGGGGCTGGTGGCCATCGGGAGGCAGGGGCAGTGGGGCTGGTGGCCATCGGGAGGCATGCATAGACTGATTACTATGGTGCTTGCCGGTGGCATGATGACATTACATGCACCCTCTGCATCAGCCCTTAGTGTGGCAAAGCTCTGTGCACTGACCATAAATGACACTGTGGGGTAATGGGGTGACAGCGCTGCAGAATGGGCGTTGTGGGCAGTACAGATAATATGTAAATTCAGGCTGAGCCCTTGATGAGCAATATGGTCGCTCTCCGTGACGGCAGCACAGATCGTCTAAGTCCACCCAAACATGGAGCACAGAGGGGAAATGAGACGTTGTTTCCTCCATATTTGCTGGTGTGATACAGAAGGAAATACAAATGTCTGTAATGAATCCTCAGGAAAATGTCGCTGGAGTCCGTGAACATCAGCCCACAAGTTACTGTCTCCAGGGGTGTATACAGTATATGGTGTTATTGTGCTTCATGGGAGAAAATGTCATTTAGCGGTAATTACACCTTTTGTCCTTTGTGTCATTATTGCCAATGTTAGGATTCGGTCTGTATGTGACATTATTGCACAGGTTTATTCTGCTCTAAAGCTGGGTACACACGTAAAGATTTTCTGTCCAACCAGCCAACTAGGTGATTGGTTGGAATGAGAATCTGGTAACGTATGGGAGTAACTGATGATCAGCAATTTGCTCCTAAATGCCAGAAAACAGATGAAAATGGCGTCAGACAAATTTGTTAAATGTTTGATCTGCACAATTTGTACAAACAACAGTTTTTGTCCATTTTCCGGTGTTTGGGAGCAAATTGCTGATCATCAGTTACTCCCATACATTACCAGATTCTCATTCCAACCAATCACCTAGTTGGATGGTTGGACAGATAATCTTTACGTTGTGTATGTAGCTTAAGATCTTTCCTGTTGGGTGGAAACTGCTCCCTGTATACGTGTTTACTTCACTGATTGATTTTCATGTTACTTTTGGTCAACAGGAATATTCAGGTTCATCTAGGAAAACATAACCGGGGGATCCATGAGGAGACCGAGCAGCTAACGTATGCTGATAAAATGTATTGTCACCACGGCTATAACAACACGACAAATGACAATGACATCATGCTCCTGAAGCTAGCCTCTCCGGCCATCACTGATGACTACGTGAGTGCTATCTCTTTGCCCACTGAGCCTGTGGATGATGACACCAACTGTATCATCTCAGGATGGGGATCCACCACCAGCCCTGAGGGTAACAACACAACAGTATGAAAGAGTTTCAATAAGAAAGTTATTGTGGTTACAATACTCCAGAAAAATATTCTGTATACACTTAGGGGTATATTTACATGAGATGTGCGGGTTCGGTTTTACTCTGTTCTTTTCGGATTAGTTCGGATTTATCTTATTGGCTATCCAGCTCTCACATGTTTTGGATAGCCAATAAGATTAATCCAAACCAATAAATCCAAAATAATCCGAACTTGCGCTAATGTGGCAAAAAGAACCAAGTAAAACCGAACCCGCACATCTCTAATATTTACTAAAGTGCAGGTTTATAGAAGTGGAGATGTTGCCCATAGCAACCACTCAGATTCTACTTATCATTTATCTAACACCTAATCTAGAAGATAATAGCTAGAATCTGATTGGTTGCTATGGGCAACATCTCCACTTCTATAAACCCGCACTTTAGTAAATATACCTGTGACAGACATCATATATACAGTGCAAATGCTCATTAACAAAATAGAGGCAAAATGTATATTTATGGCAACATGTGGAGAGGATGAGGCTGAATGTGGTGCGGAACTGAGCAGAACATCGCAGGCTTTAGAATAAGCGCAATATTACACCTGATTGTACACGACAGGGCTGATGCATTGGTGAGTGCAAACCATGCGCCAGAGCCAAGTGTGCCCATCGCATTTTGAATTTGCACTTGTTACTAAATGGGAGTAACTGGGTGGTAACAGGGAATTCTCACGTAGACCATGTCCAGTGCCAGCGAGTGGATGGAATTGTGGGTGAAGAGTAAAACAAGTTTGTTTTCAGATGGATCGTTTGCGCGAAGGGCAGGGCTGCTGCAAGTACACATTGCTAATGATGGCGACTATGAGGCCAGGTATAGGGATAGAGACAGTGCGGCTGCGGAAATGTGTGCGACTCTGTATAGGGGCAAAAACAGGCATTTAATCGTGTGCATGCAAAGCAGGAGCTACTGCTGACAGCTTCCATCCACCTGTGCATTTATCCTCACGTGTGCCAATGCGAGAGATTGTTCTGTGAGCAACAGAGAAGTGCGCTATTTCCATGGCTGCTGCGACATTGTACACAGAGGATATGTGATAATAAGCTAATGTCGCAGCTGCTCAGATTTTCATTGTCCATCGCTATGTGACTGAGAAGTCGCTGCTTGTGATTACAGTAATGGACTTTGAAGCATGAGCACTGTGACTCGGACACAATCGCAGATAGACGATAATCGCTCAGGCCCAAGATACCAAATAATCCAGAGAGATTGTGCATATATGAAAGTATTCTGATTTTAATGGCCCCTACGGTCAGGAATGATATAGATTATAACTAAAGGGTGAAACGCGTAGTGTATTGGTGTAATCCATTGACATTTGGATATTAAGGAATGAGCCCAATGTGACATACATGCTATAAAAGGAATGTAATCACTGGTGATGTGCCGCATTACTGCCACGGTCAGCTGTGCACATATCAGCCAGTTACTTTACCCCAAAGTCATTTTACCTGCGCACCTATATTGGGCAAACACAAAGGCAGACAAAGTAGGTGACGCTAGTGTTGCGATGGATAGATAGCATAAGGAACAAATATAGGACATAAAGAAAGAAAATATTGTTTCCTTTGTAAGTTTTTATGGGTTTGGGACGATTTTATTTTTTTGTCCATCCTTTGCGTTTGTTCTAGGGTAGAATATGGATCAGTGAGAAAGAATCTGTCAGATGCACCCAGAGGTTTTTTTTGCTATTTTTGACTCTACTGGGTAAAACCTATAAAGTGGATGGATGTGACCAGGAACAGAAAATCACGTCCTGAGTTAGATTCCCTCCGTCTATGCTCAGAGTACTGTTACCATCCCGCATTGCAAATCTCAGATCAGTCATATCAGGTGCCTTCTAAAAGCCGAACTAGAGATGCACCAATGTCTAACCAGGCCACATTCCCAGGGGACGCTCTGCCCTAATGTGCGCACTACCCTATAGTACTGCACTTAGCCTATGGTACTGCACTTACCCTATGGTACTGCACTTACCCTATGGTACTGCACTTACCCTATGGTACTGCACTTAGACTATGGTACTGCACTTACCCTATGGTACTGCACTTACCCTATGGTACTGCACTTACCCTATGGTACTGCACTTACCCTATGGTACTGCACTTAGCCTACGGTACTGCACTTACCCTATGGTACTGCACTTAGCCTATGGTACTGCACTTAGCCTATGGTACTGCACTTAGCCTATGGTACTGCACTTAGCCTATGGTACTGCACTTAGCCTATGGTACTGCACTCAGCCTATGGTACTGCACTTAGCCTATGGTACTGCACTTAGCCTATGGTACTGCACTTACCCTACGGTACTGCACTTAGCCTATGGTACTGCACTTACCCTCTGAAAACCTCGCCATGCTTAACGCGTGGATGCGTATCCTGGCAAAACACAATGCATCTGCCATTATTTCTCTGAGGACATTTGTGGGGTCGGATATGGTGATTGAGATAAGTGAACACATAACACTTACATTTATCTCACATTTTCTGTGCCCTATAACAGAGACCTACCCCGATGTGCTGCAGTGTCTAAATGTCACCACTATATCTGCTCCTGTCTGTCAGCAACTCTACGATAAGGACAGTATAACTGACAACATGATTTGTGCTGGAGTCCTTGAAGGGGGGAAAGATTCCTGCCAGGTAATGTTTGGGCAGTTCATTAATATAACTGGTAGGATTTGGTTGGCACACATGCCTGTCACTGCGATGGCTTAATGCCTGTCACTGCGATGGCTTAATGCCTGTCACTGCGATGGCTTAATGCCTGTCACTGCGATGGCTTAATGCCTGTCACTGCGATGGCTTAATGCCTGTCACTGCGATGGCTTAATGCCTGTCACTGCGATGGCTTAATGCCTGTCACTGCGATGGCTTAATGCCTGTCACTGCGATGGCTTAATGCCTGTCACTGCGATGGCTACATGCCTGTCACTGCGATGGCTACATGCCTGTCACTGCGATGGCTTCATGCCTATCACTGCGATGGATTGATATTGTGAAGAGATATGTCACCTATCTTTTACAATACAGGCTACTAACATTATCCTTGTAACTAATTCATCATCATGTTTTGGCTTTGGTTTTGGTTTTGCCATAACCACCCTCACTTTTTTTGGTTTAAGTTTTGGATCTGGATTTAAAGAACATTTATAAAAACAGCTAAAATCATGTTACAGTATGTGGTTAGTTTGTGGCTAGTTTTTGTTCCTACAATATTATTAGCCTCAATAACATACATTTTCAGACAATTTTGACCACCTCACAGCTCACAGTATTGTTCACCAATATTGCCCAAAGGCTGGCTGGCTAAACTAAGCAACAGAGGAGTGGCACAAACATGCGGCAGTTTAAAAGAATATAGCACACGTCAGTGGCATACAGGATGGCAGTTTAATAAACTATACAACCCCATAGAAACAATGTTTTCATTAATCAAGAATTAGTTTAGAGGCCAAGGGGCAGTACAGGGAAATGGAGGTGAAGTATGTATGTAGTGGCAGAGAGGTAAACAATTGATTGATTAAGAACATTTAAATTGAGACGTGGCCTTGTTTTGCAGCAACTGAGAAAAGGCCATAAAAGAATACAATTTATCTTGTTCATGTTCATACGGTATTGCTGAATAGTACTAAATATTTTCCAAAATTCTCTTAAAAAAAGAATATGTATATAATTTATTTTAGAGGCACCACATTACTTTTGGCTAAAAATGTGTTGCGAATTTGTAACTTATTAGGCCAATAACCAATAAAAATGTTTGTCTATGCAAAAAAGACCATCACCAGTGCCCCAAAAAATACAGGTCATAATGAAAAGTAAAGTGGTGCAATATGGAATTGTACTTGGGCTCTCCCACCCACTCTTATGTTGTATATTATAAAAGAACATGCACAGTTTAACAAACCAAGCACTTCAGTAACAGGGACTGCAACTTTTGTGGCTAAAGTGCTTGGTTTGTTTGGACTTCCACAAAGCAACGTACTAATAGGCTTAAGGCGACTAACAATGTTATTAATAATTTCTACACTAGGACGATATCATTATCATCCTCATCCTCCTCACCCTTATCAGTGTTAACATCATCATCACACAATATTAGCTCATCCCCGCTGAAATCCACCATAACAGAAGTCTATGTACTTTGTTGCATGTGGCAATAAAGGTATTCCTCATAGAATTTGTAGTTGATTTCTATGAACATGAGTTTTTCCACATTTTGAGGGAGTAACGTCCTATGCTGATAAGCTCACAAGGTTCCTGGCTGTGCTAAACACTCTTTCCGAGTACACACTGGAGAGTGGGCAGCTTAAGTACACCAAAGCTAATTTGTATAAGAGGCTCCAAATTGCTTTTTTTTCCCTCCCAGTAATCAAAAGGACTGTTTGACATTCTATTTTGTACATTGTCATTAATATAATCCTCCACCATTCTATTGATGCTTACTGTATCAGATTGATTTACAACAGATTGACAACATACTATGCGGAATCACTTCATTTCATCTCCTCCTTCTGTTTCTCTAGCTGCTTTTCCAGTAGTTTTATGAAGGGAATAACCTTACTCAAGCTGGCAGTATTTGAACTCACTTCATTAGTTACTATTTCAAATGGTTTCAGTAGCTTGCATAAAACCTAGAGTATTCACCAGTGTGCTGGACTAATGTACAGATGTGTCCTCTTGTATCTTTGCTGTTAATGTGGAAAATCATGCCATGTATGGTGCGAGTCACGTGCCTGCGACCAGGTATGCATACAGCATATGCAAACGTGATCCATAGGATTTCATAGTGCCAATGATGCCGTGGTGTACCATGCATGCTCACGTTTGCCTTCAATGCTGCAAAGATGTAAGACACATCTGTACATCCTCCCTCTCTCTCATGTCATGGCTTGTTGTGTAGGTTTGGACGGTTTGTTGATTTTCCTCAATTCCCTGAAGCATATAAGAGGTGGATTTCCGCTTGGTCACTACCTCTTGTTTTATTAGGTGGCATAACTTCTACAGGCAGTTGATGAATGCCGAAAATGTCCAGAAATATTTCTGGCCAGACAGAATTTGCTGCACGCCCCTTTCATTTTTTTAAAAAGTCTGACCTACCAAGTTTATTGTGTGCCCAAAACATGGGACATGTTCAAATTAATCCAGCTGTAATGCTCTCACAATGTTACTTGCATTACCAGAAATGACAAATTGTGAGGAGAGTCCTAGAGGGGTAAGCCATTTTGCTATGACATCCCTGAGTTTTTCTAATAGGTTTATACTGGTATGCCTCTTAGTGAAGCCAGTGATACAGAGAGTAGCCCGCCTGTGAATGGCATTGTGTCTTAGATACTGCTGCTGAAGGTGATACACCCACCCAGTGGACTGTCACAGTCATGTAATCTTTAGTTTGACCAGTGCCACTTGTCCACATTTCTGTGGTTTGGTAGATAGTGGGTACAATGGCATTTTCTAGGCCAAGAACAATTTTTTTAATCTCCCTGTACAGGCGAGGAATTGCTGTTCTGGCTAAATGGATTTGAGATGGAATTTGGTATCGGGGACACAGGACCTCAATTAACTGTCTAAAACACACATGCATTGATTGACAGATATTGGAGCTGATCTGATGCTAGCGTAGCCATCATGGCTTCAGTGATCCTTCTGTACAGCTGGATAGCTGCTTTCATATTTGCTTCCTCTTGAAAAGGATTCTTTCACACTCCATTGCTGTTTGAAACTAATCTTCTAGGTCCCCTTCTGAGATAAAGATTCACTCCCATCAACAGCAGCCCTAGTGCGCAAAGATTCTTCTAGGAAATCCTGGATAGGGAAGGAGTCGAATAGCTTTCGCAAATTGGATGAAGGAGGATTACCTGTAATCATTGAGGAGGCTGATGATGAAGGTGTTGGCAGTTAAGATTGCATGTACTGGATTTATCCATGTTGCTGGTAGCTGATACTATACTGTTTGTTATTATTTTACTGTATTTTTGAGATTTTCCTAAATAATTTGCACAAGCTTGCTGTAAATGATGTAACATGTAATAATGCTTGTACATAAATAAGTATGTTTTTCATTGAAATCTTTTATTTTATTCAGGGAGATTCCGGGGGGCCCCTCGTGTGTGGCTCTGAGTTACAGGGAATCACATCTTGGGGAGACGTAATCTGTGGAAAACCAAACAAACCGGGAATCTATACTAAAGTCTTCAATTATCTCACCTGGATTAATGACATCATGGAGAATGACGATGGCGATACGTGCAAACTGCCTTAGCGCTATGATCTGGTACAGCTGGATGATGTGAGAGCAGCCGTGTAACCACCCATGAAATGTACAAACCTGCTGATACCTAAAGGCTCATAATTAAATATTGAGAGTAAAACCCATGTGTGTAAAGGTGGTCTGTTTCTGTTATCACAGATGTAATTCCCACTTTACCTTACCCATAAATCATACCTCCCTACTGCCCAGATGTAGGCGGAACCGTCCTGATTGGCAGGGTCTGTCTTGTTGCCCCAACTTTCACCAGCTTTGCCCCAATGGTGATCATTTTAAAAGCTTTGACCCATTGACTGCTGAAATGTTGCCCGTGGCATTGCATGTGGTACAGGGGGGTGTAAGGGCAGCCTAAAGCTCTATAAGTGCTACGGGCCTGATTCTGAGTTGAATGCTGCCAAATCCGTGTCTGTGTCTATGAATTTATACTAATACCGCGTGTGTCTGAATGTACCAGGACGGAGATTCTCACTTCATACCTGACAACTCTCCCTGAAATAGTGGTGATCTCCCTGACTGTCTAATTAGTCTAGAAATCTCCCTGATGCCAGGCTGGGTGAGCAAAACACAGAGATGATGCCATCACTCCTCCCAGAGCCGGCCCTAAACAATTTGGTGCCCTAGGCAAGATTATGGCTGGTGCCCCCTATCCGATAATGCCACCACCAGCTGCTCAGGCAGCTGTACCAGTAACGCAGCTCCCTACCTCCTCATATCCCCATGACTGAGAGGCTGGCTGAATCTAGGGGGAGCTGCACTGTTCCCATGGGGCTTTGATGCACTGTCTCACCACTTTCTATTTTGTCCCAATAGCTGCAGGTGTACGTCTGGGTGCTGAGGTGAAGGGCGTCTGGGTGCTGGGGTGAAGGGTGTCTGTGTGTGTCCCGGAGTGGGCTGTATAAGTGTAGTGATATGAGATCTTGTAAAGGAAAGCGGGAGAGGTATGAGGACAGGATAGAGGGTGTGAGGCAGAGGAGAATGTCAGGATAGGGGAAATAAGTTATGTGAAAGAAGATATGAGGATAATGAGATGGGAGTGGGTGCAATATAATAGATTAGAGGGGAGATGGGTGGGAAATAGGGCTACATTGGGATGGTGTAAAACACAGGACAGTGTATATATATGTGTGTGTGTGTGTATATATATATATATATAATATATATAATATATACTGGACCCATATATAGAGGCAGGTTCAATTGGGCGCGAGGTTCAGCGAGGAAAAAAACTTGCGCCCAATTTTGAGTACCATGGATATGCGTGCTCCGGATACCCGCAGTATCTAATTTAAAAAATAGTGGTCGTGGGGTTTTCAGCTCTGAAAACCTGGCGCCATGTAAAAAAAAAAAAGATTCTTCACTTACCTGCCTGGGGTCTCCGCGGCTCCCAGTGGCCTCCCCTCTATCTTCTCACTGGAGAGGGGGCTTCTGGGAGTCTCAGGGGCTGCTGGGAGGCTCGAGGGGCTGGTGGGAGGGACAAGGGCTGCTGGGAGATGTAGTTCTCCCAGCCCTCATTCCGGGGGGGTCACACTAATACTGGGGGGGACACACATACACCGGGGATCACACTCACTCACTCATACACACTTAGAAACACCAGACACACTGACACACTCACCCTGCTGCAGAAGAGCCGGCTCCCAACGCTGGATACAGAAGACAGCGCTGTGAGTAATTATGAATGACAAAGCTAATTGGAAACTTCCAATTCCTAAGTGTGGGGGGGGGGGTTGCCGCCGGGGTCCCAGAGCAAGTCCCACTGATTTTACCAGGAGGCTGCTCCATTTTCATGGAGGAGGGCACTGATTCAGAGCGAGCGCTCTGGTCCGAGCGTTCGGCTCTGAATTCAGGTCCTCAGCTCATTGGTGGACCTGGATTATAAATTGGCTGCAGACGTATACAGAGATAAATCACAGAGAATGCTGTGAGCAGGAACACCCGGACCCTGGACTCTGCTAAACCCTCTCAGTCAGACTGGAATTTATGCAGAACAGACACTTTGTAGCTGTAACAAATAAAACAATTATTCAGGCAGCTGACGGCTTAAAAAAAAATATGTATATGTAAGTTCTAATGGTCTATCCCTTTACTGTACTCTGTCTCCTGAGTCCCTGCTGGAGCTTTTCTCTTTTCATTCTCTTCTTCTGGCCGCTCGGCGCTCTTCGAAGCTGCGGCGCGCAGGGTGACTGGGAGATCTGACAGTCACATGTCACATGACACTAGCCTGTGACTCGCTGACTGACATACATGTACAGGAAGCAGACCGTGATGCAGGGAGCTCAGGGTCACAGTCTCCCGTCTCCAGCGTTTGTCAGAGGGGGGAGATAGATGAAGAACCTGCGATCCCAGCATCGCGGAACTGATCAATCGTCGCTGCAAGCGCTTAATAAATGTCGCTGATCTTCAAGTTAATAAGTACATAATTGTCCTCCAGCCTCAGTGGTGCCCCCTGCTCAGATGACGCTCTAGGCATTTGCCTATGCCTAGGGCTGGCTCTGATTCTCCCCCCCCCTCCCATGGAGGAAATAGTGGGGAGGAAAAAAAGGGAGATGTGTGCTACAAGAAAATGGCCGTTGCTCTCCAGCACAATGATGGCATACTTACCTACTTTTGAGAAAGCATTTCAGGGAGATTGTGAGAGCAGCAGCTTTGAGCGCGGTAGTAATATGGGCATGTACTGCTACATCTGAGAGGCGTGTTATACATATTATAGGCGTGTACTGCTACATCTGAGAGGTGTGTCATACATGTGATAGGCGTGTACTGCTACATCTGAGAGGCGTGTTATACATATTATAGGCATGTACTGCTACATCTGAGAGGCGTGTTATACATATTATAGGCATGCACTGCTACATCTGAGAGGTGTGTCATACATGTGATAGGCATGTACTGCTACATCTGAGAGGTGTGTCATACATGTGATAGGCATTTACTGCTACATCTGAGAGGTGTGTCATACATGTGATAGGCGTGTACTGCTACATCTGAGAGGTGTGTTATACATATAATAGGCGTGTACTGCTACTTCTGAGAGGTGTGTCATACATGTGATAGGCATGTACTGCTACATCAGAGAGGCGTGTTATACATATTATAGGCGTGTACTGCTATATCTGAGAGGCGTGTTATACATATTATAGGCGTGTACTGCTACATCTGAGAGGCGTGTTATACATATTATAGGCCTGTACTGCTACATCTGAGAGGCATGTTATACATATTATAGGCGTGTACTGCTACATCTGAGAGGCGTGTCATACATGTGATAGGCGTGTACTGCTACATCTGAGAGGTGTGTCATACATGTGATAGGCGTGTACTGCTACATCTGAGAGGCGTGTTATACATATAATAGGCGTGTACTGCTACTTCTGAGAGGTGTGTTATACATATAATAGGCGTGTACTGCTACTTCTGAGAGGTGTGTCATACATGTGATAGGCATGTACTGCTACATCAGAGAGGCGTGTTATACATATTATAGGCGTGTACTGCTACATCTGAGAGGCGTGTTATACATATTATAGGCATGCACTGCTACATCTGAGAGGTGTGTCATACATGTGATAGGCATGTACTGCTACATCTGAGAGGTGTGTCATACATGTGATAGGCATTTACAGCTACATCTGAGAGGTGTGTCATACATGTGATAGGCGTGTACTGCTACATCTGAGAGGTGTGTTATACATATAATAGGCGTGTACTGCTACTTCTGAGAGGTGTGTCATACATGTGATAGGCATGTACTGCTACATCAGAGAGGCGTGTTATACATATTATAGGCGTGTACTGCTACATCTGAGAGGCGTGTTATACATATTATAGGCGTGTACTGCTACATCTGAGAGGCGTGTTATACATATAATAGGCGTGTACTGCTACTTCTGAGAGGTGTGTTATACATATAATAGGCGTGTACTGCTACTTCTGAGAGGTGTGTCATACATGTGATAGGCATGTACTGCTACATCAGAGAGGCGTGTTATACATATTATAGGCGTGTACTGCTACATCTGAGAGGCGTGTTATACATATTATAGGCGTGTACTGCTACATCTGAGAGGCGTGTTATACATATTATAGGCCTGTACTGCTACATCTGAGAGGCATGTTATACATATTATAGGCGTGTACTGCTACATCTGAGAGGCGTGTCATACATGTGATAGGCGTGTACTGCTACATCTGAGAGGTGTGTCATACATGTGATAGGCGTGTACTGCTACATCTGAGAGGCGTGTTATACATATTATAGGCATGCACTGCTACATCTGAGAGGTGTGTCATACATGTGATAGGCATGTACTGCTACATCTGAGAGGTGTGTCATACATGTGATAGGCATTTACTGCTACATCTGAGAGGTGTGTCATACATGTGATAGGCGTGTACTGCTACATCTGAGAGGTGTGTTATACATATAATAGGCGTGTACTGCTACATCTGAGAGGTGTGTCATACATGTGATAGGCATGTACTGCTACATCAGAGAGGCGTGTTATACATATTATAGGCGTGTACTGCTACATCTGAGAGGCATGTTATACATATTATAGGCGTGTACTGCTACATCTGAGAGGCGTGTTATACATATTATAGGCCTGTACTGCTACATCTGAGAGGCATGTTATACATATTATAGGCGTGTACTGCTACATCTGAGAGGTGTGTCATACATGTGATAGGCGTGTACTGCTACATCTGAGATGCGTGTCATACATGTGATAGGCGTGTATTGCTACATCTGAGAGGCGTGTCATAATACTGACTTACATCCAAATGTAAATGAGCCCCAAAGCAGCTAGTAAGATCTATTTGTTGATGAACTTTTGGGAAAATACAGAAGAGGGTGTCTGTGCTAGTATAGTATCTATACAACATTCCCAAGGCTGTAAATAATGTATCATAAAAGTTTATTATACATATAAATGAATTGCAGTTCAACCTTTAAAACATGTACATTCCTCAAACATTAAATATACTTCCAAAATCCTCTGGCAAATAGTGACACAAAATGACTGAAATCTTGTTCAATTATTAGATTATAAACACAGTGTGTCTCAAATGTATCAAAATCAAGTATTTGGAGACAAGTTTAGGATATTAGGGCCTGATTCAGAGCCGGACGCAATTAGCGCTCGCTCGTCCAGAAAATAGGGGTGACTATTCAAATGAACCGTTCGCTCTTTGTGGTCTGTTCACGCCTCAAGGTCTGAACGAGCGAACAAAACTTGCGGTAGTTTTTTGAAAAACTCGCATCCTACGTCATGTCCGCTATTTATTAGATTAATCAAGTACATCGAACAGGGTATGAACTGCTCGCTATTCTTGTGGTTGGTTTTTGCTACCACAATCTTGCGAGCAGTTCTGGCTATAAAATAACCCAGTGACGTGGTCAATGACGCTGCTGTATTAATTATGCACACCAATAAAACGCCCGTTTTGACCTTTAAGCACGCCTGCGTTCTGATCTCCACTCCCCGTTTTCAAGCACCTTCCCTTGTTACCACCCACATACGCCTCTTTCTGTCACTCAGAATATCAGGCATTCGCTATTTTGCGAGCACATGAATTTCGACCGCACTGAATGGTTCGTGCATGCGTATAATGATCCGTATGCATGCGCAGTTGGGCAAACATCGCTCGGAGCGAACGAGTGGCCACTTACGGTCGGCTCTGAATCAGGCCCTTAGCCTCCTTTGCGTGCCCTGAGCAATGCTGATCACATAAGTGTGTAACGCAGATCTTAGCTATAGAAACAGTCTTTTAATATATAGTCACCATAAAAAACCCAAATGGGAATAAGCGGCTTCCCCGATGTAAGAGCTGTGTGCGCCCCCAGAGCTTGATGGCTATACCGTGTGTACGGTCAGGGGGTCTCCTGATGAAGTCCACAACCCTGCGTCTCCCTTATTCCGGGTGAGTTCACACTCCAGGGTCTCCCTGAGGTTGCGCCACTCCGGCGGCTGCTGACCAAACTGGGGAGTGTGTGCGACAGTATCCCTGCGGTTGTGCCGTGACCAGAGCGCAGGAGTGGAAAACAAAGTCCAGTCAGCCATTGATACCAGCTGACAGCCAAACAAGTATGGATTCCAATGGTAGGCAGCGAATGGTAACGTTGAAGACAGTCGGTAGGTATCCTAACCAGACTGTGGCTGCTAATTGTAATGTGGCTGCTAATTGTAATGTGGCTGCTAATTGTAATGTGGCTGCTAATTGTAATGTGGCTGCGCTCTTCGTCCGGTCTCTGGGCCTGACTCAGCAAGAAACGCAGTTACTAATATGCACACAATCAGTTGATAAATTTGCATGGCGCATACATCGCAGCGTGCGTACCCGAGCCAGATTCTGTGGTCAGAACTGTGTATGCAAATGCCACGCAGACTCATTACAGAGTGACTGAGAGAAAGTGCCATTTGTGGGTGGTGATGGGCGTGCCAGTGCTTTTCAATGCCATTGCAGGGGCGTGCATACATTTTCCACTGTGTGGCCATAAGGAGCCATAGCTGATAGCGTGCGTGGCGGTTAGCAATTACTGGGTAAGGTCAGAGCTTGTGCAAGCGTGCGTACGGGTCTGATGCTACCGATTGTTTCGCTATGTTGCCCTAGTATACGGATGTGAGTAAGGGGAAGTGTTAAGATGCGATCTCAATGTGAATGCAAAGATTTACATCTGTGATACTCAGGTAAGCATTATCGAGTCATGAAGTTTCCTCCTTATAAAAACATATTATTCTGTTCTGCCGCTTCAGCGCAGGATCGTTACACACAGAAAATATTACAATATCTAATAACCTTCACCACAATAATGTTTTATACAATTTATTTAACTGGAAACTTGACTGGGAAGACTTGTTTTGCTTTGTAATATTACACTTACAAAGTATAATTATCCCTATAATAAAACACTTCTATAGCAAAACAAATTTCTTATACTTACAACCAATTTAAAGCATTACTCAGTAACAGATCACAGTGTCAACATTATTTTACATAGAACAAGGTAGTTAATATATTAACTTTAACCTTGGGGCCCCATAAAGTGAGGTAAATCAGTTCAGTATGATGGCGCTCGGTGGTGCACTCGCCAGAACGTATTTCCTCCTTCTAGACTCTTTATCAGAGTTACGGAGCCTGCGACTTATATATCTTATACAGCACATACTGTGTTTGCTAAACTGCTGAATTAAGGACTAAAGTGTCTTCATTTTGCATAGAAATAGTCACAACACACTGATGTCATCTCAGTTGTTACTTTCCAGCATTAGCAACAAAGTGTCATTAGTACTGTGCTCCAGGAATTCTCTGAGAGTATTATTACTGGGAAGTGTCATTAGTACTGTGCTCCAGGAATTCTCTGAGAATATTATTACTGGGAAATGTTATTAGTACTGTGCTCAAGGAAGTCTCTGAGTAGTATTACTGGGAAGTGTCATCAGTACTGTGCTCCAGGAAGTCTCTGAGAGTATTATTACTGGGAAGTGTCATTAGTACTGTGCTCCAGGAATTCTCTGAGAGTATTATTACTGGGAAGTGTCATTAGTACTGTGCTCCAGGAAATCTCTGAGAGTATTATTACTGGGAAGTGTCATTAGTACTGTGCTCCTAGTCTCTGAGAGTATTATTACTGGGAAGGGTCATTAGTACTGTGCTCCAGGAAGTCTCTGAGAGTATTATTACTGGGAAGTGTCATTAGTACTGTGCTCCAGGAAGTCTCTGAGAGTATTATTACTGGGAAGAGTCATTAGTACTGTGCTCCAGGAAGTCTCTGAGAGTATTATTACTGGGAAGTGTCATTAGTACTGTGCTCCAGGAAGTCTCTGAGAGTATTATTACAGGGAAGTGTCATTAGTACTGTGCTCCTAGTCTCTGAGAGTATTATTACTGGGAAGTGTCATTAGTACTGTGCTCCAGGAAGTCTCTGAGAGTATTATTACTGGGAAGTGTCATTAGTACTGTGCTCCAGGAAGTCTCTGAGAGTATTATTACTGGGAAGTGTCATTAGTACTGTGCTCCAGGAAGTCTCTGAGAGTATTATTACTGGGAAGTGTCATTAGTACTGTGCTCCAGGAAGTCTCTGAGAGTATTATTACTGGGAAGTCTCATTAGTACTGTGCTCCCGGAAGTCTCTGAGAGTATTATTACTGGGAAGTGTCATTAGTACTGTGCTCCTAGTCTCTGAGAGTATTATTACTGGGAAGTGTCATTAGTACTGTGCTCCAGGAAGTCTCTGAGAGTATTATTACTGGGAAGTGTCATTAGAACTGTGTTCCAGGAAGTCTCTGAGAGTATTATTACTGGGAAGTGTCATTAGTACTGTGCTCCAGGAAGTCTCTAAGAATATTATTACTGGGAAGTGTCATTAGTACTGTGCTCCATGAAGTCTCTGAGTAGTATTACTGGGAAGTGTCATCAGTACTGTGCTCCAGGAAGTCTCTGAGAGTATTATTACTGGGAAGTGTCATTAGTACTGTGCTCCAGGAAGTCTCTGAGAGTATTATTACTGGGAAGTGTCATTAGTACTGTGCTCCAGGAAGTCTCTGAGAGTATTATTACTGGGAAGTGTCATTAGTACTGTGCTCCAGAAAGTCTCTAAGAATATTATTACTGGGAAGTGTCATTAGTACTGTGCTCCATGAAGTCTCTGAGTAGTATTACTGGGAAGTGTCATCAGTACTGTGCTCCAGGAAGTCTCTGAGAGTATTATTACTGGGAAATGTCATTAGTACTGTGCTCCAGGAAGTCTCTGAGAGTATTAATACTGGGAAGTGTCATTAGTACTGTGCTCCAGGAAGTCTCTGAGAGTATTATTACTGGGAAGTGTCATTACTACTGTGCTCCAGGAATTCTCTGAGAGTATTATTACTGGGAAGTGTCATTAGTACTGTGCTCCAGGAAGTCTCTGAGAGTATTATTACTGGGAAGAGTCATTAGTACTGTGCTCCAGGAAGTCTCTGAGAGTATTATTACTGTGAAGTGTCATTAGTACTGTGCTCCAGGGAGTCTCTGAGAGTATTATTACTGGGAAGTGTCATTAGTACTGTGCTCCAGGAAGTCTCTGAGAGTATTATTACTGGGAAGTGTCATTAGTACTGTGCTCCAGGAAGTCTCTGAGAGTATTATTACTGGGAAGTGTCATTAGTACTGTGCTTCTAGTCTCTGAGAGTATTATTACTGGGAAGTGTCATTAGTACTGTGCTCTGAAAGTCTCTGAGAGTATTATTACTGGGAAGTGTCATTAGTACTGTGCTCCAGAAAGTCTCTGAGAGTATTATTACTGGGAAGTGTCATTAGTACTGTGCTCCAGGAAGTCTCTGAGAGTATTATTACTGGGAAGTGTCATTAGTACTGTGCTCCTAGTCTCTGAGAGTATTATTACTGGGAAGTGTCATTAGTACTGTGCTCCAGGGATTCTCTGAGTATAATTACTGGGAAGTGTCATTAGTACTGTGCTCCAGAAAGTCTTTGTGAGTATTATTACTGGGAAGTGTCATTAGTACTGTGCTCCAGGAAATCTCTGAGAGTATTATAACTGGGAAGTGTCATTAGTACTGTGCTCCAGGAAGTCTCTGAGTATTATTACTGGGAAGTGTCATTAGTACTGTGCTCCAGGAAGTCTCTGAGAATATTATTCCTGGGAAGTGTCATTAGTACTGTGCTCCAGGAAGTCTCTGAGAGTATTATTACTGGGAAGTGTCATTAGTACTGTGCTCCAGGAAGTCTCTGAGAGTATTATTACTGGGAAGTGTCATTAGTACTGTGCTCCAGGGAGTCTCTGAGAGTATTATTACTGGGAAGTGTCATTAGTACTGTGCTCCAGGAAGTATCTGAGAGTATTATTAGTGGGAAGTGTCATTAGTACTGTGCTCCAGGAAGTCTCTGAGAATATTAATACTGAGAAGTGTCATTAGTACTGTGCTCCAGGAATTCTCTGAGAGTATTATTACTGGGAAGTGTCATTAGTACTGTGCTCCAGGAAGTCTCTGAGAGTATTATTACTGGGAGGTGTCATTAGTACTGTGCTCCAGGAAGTCTCTGAGAGTATTATTACTGGGAAGTGTCATTAGTACTGTGCTTCTAGTCTCTGAGAGTATTATTACTGGGAAGTGTCATTAGTACTGTGCTCCAGGAAATCTCTGAGAGTATTATAACTGGGAAGTGTCATTAGTACTGTGCTCCCGGAAGTCTCTGAGAGTATTATTACTGGGAAGTGTCATTAGTACTGTGCTACAGGAAGTCTCTGAGAGTATTATTACAGGGAAGTGTCATTAGTACTGTGCTCCTAGTCTCTGAGAGTATTATTACTGGGAAGTGTCATTAGTACTGTGCTCCAGGAAGTCTCTGAGAGTATTATTACTGGGAAGTGTCATTAGTACTGTGCTCCAGGAAGTCTCTGAGAGTATTATTACTGGGAAGTGTCATTAGTACTGTGCTCCAGGAAGTCTCTGAGAGTATTATTACTGGGAAGTGTCATTAGTACTGTGCTCCATGAAGTCTCTGAGAGTATTATTACCGGGAAGTGTCATTAGTACTGTGCTCCAGGAAGTCTCTGAGAGTATTATTACAGGGAAGTGTCATTAGTACTGTGCTCCTAGTCTCTGAGAGTATTATTACTGAGAAGTGTCATTAGTACTGTGCTCCAGGAAGTCTCTGAGAGTATTATTACTGGGAAGTGTCATTAGTACTGTGCTCCAGGAAGTCTCTGAGAGTATTATTACTGGGAAGTGTCATTAGTACTGTGCTCCAGGAAGTCTCTGAGAGTATTATTACTGGGAAGTGTCATTAGTACTGTGCTCCAGAAAGTCTCTGAGAATATTATTACTGGGAAGTGTCATTAGTACTGTGCTCCAGGAAGTCTCTGAGTAGTATTACTGGGAAGTGTCATCAGTACTGTGCTCCAGGAAGTCTCTGAGAGTATTATTACTGGGAAATGTCATTAGTACTGTGCTCCAGGAAGTCTCTGAGAGTATTAATACTGGGAAGTGTCATTAGTACTGTGCTCCAGGAAGTCTCTGAGAGTATTATTACTGGGAAGTGTCATTACTACTGTGCTCCAGGAATTCTCTGAGAGTATTATTACTGGGAAGTGTCATTAGTACTGTGCTCCAGGAAGTCTCTGAGAGTATTATTACTGGGAAGAGTCATTAGTACTGTGCTCCAGGAAGTCTCTGAGAGTATTATTACTGTGAAGTGTCATTAGTACTGTGCTCCAGGGAGTCTCTGAGAGTATTATTACTGGGAAGTGTCATTAGTACTGTGCTCCAGGAAGTCTCTGAGAGTATTATTACTGGGAGGTGTCATTAGTACTGTGCTCCAGGAAGTCTCTGAGAGTATTATTACTGGGAAGTGTCATTAGTACTGTGCTTCTAGTCTCTGAGAGTATTATTACTGGGAAGTGTCATTAGTACTGTGCTCTGAAAGTCTCTGAGAGTATTATTACTGGGAAGTGTCATTAGTACTGTGCTCCAGGAAGTCTCTGAGAGTATTATTACTGGGAAGTGTCATTAGTACTGTGCTCCTAGTCTCTGAGAGTATTATTACTGGGAAGTGTCATTAGTACTGTGCTCCAGGGATTCTCTGAGTATTATTACTGGGAAGTGTCATTAGTACTGTGCTCCAGAAAGTCTTTGTGAGTATTATTACTGGGAAGTGTTATTAGTACTGTGCTCCAGAAAGTCTTTGTGAGTATTATTACTGGGAAGTGTCATTAGTACTGTGCTCCAGGAAGTCTCTGAAGGTATTATTACTGGGAATTGTCATTAGTACTGTGTTCCTAGTCTGAGAGTATTATTACTGGGAAGTGTCATTAGTACTGTGCTCCAGGAAGTCTCTGAGAGTATTATTACTGGGAAGTGTCATTAGTACTGTGCTCCTAGTCTCTGAGAGTATTATTACTGGGAAGTGTCATTAGTACTGTGTTCCTAGTCTGAGAGTATTATTTCTGGGAAGTGTCATTAGTACTGTGCTCCAGGAAATCTCTGAGAGTATTATAACTGGGAAGTGTCATTAGTACTGTGCTCCAGGAAGTCTCTGAGTATTATTACTGGGAAGTGTCATTAGTACTGTGCTCCAGGAAGTCTCTGAGAATATTATTCCTGGGAAGTGTCATTAGTACTGTGCTCCAGGAAGTCTCTGAGAGTATTATTACTGGGAAGTGTCATTAGTACTGTGCTCCAGGAAGTCTCTGAGAGTATTATTACTGGGAAGTGTCATTAGTACTGTGCTCCAGGGAGTCTCTGAGAGTATTATTACTGGGAAGTGTCATTAGTACTGTGCTCCAGGAAGTATCTGAGAGTATTATTAGTGGGAAGTGTCATTAGTACTGTGCTCCAGGAAGTCTCTGAGAATATTAATACTGAGAAGTGTCATTAGTACTGTGCTCCAGGAATTCTCTGAGAGTATTATTACTGGGAAGTGTCATTAGTACTGTGCTCCAGGAAGTCTCTGAGAGTATTATTACTGGGAGGTGTCATTAGTACTGTGCTCCAGGAAGTCTCTGAGAGTATTATTACTGGGAAGTGTCATTAGTACTGTGCTTCTAGTCTCTGAGAGTATTATTACTGGGAAGTGTCATTAGTACTGTGCTCCAGGAAATCTCTGAGAGTATTATAACTGGGAAGTGTCATTAGTACTGTGCTCCAGGAAGTCTCTGAGAGTATTATTACTGGGAAGTGTCATTAGTACTGTGCTCCAGGAAGTCTCTGAGAGTATTATTACAGGGAAGTGTCATTAGTACTGTGCTCCAGGAAGTCTCTGAGAGTATTATTACAGGGAAGTGTCATTAGTACTGTGCTCCAGTAAGTCTCTGAGAGTATTATTACTGGGAAGTCTCATTAGTACTGTGCTCCAGGAAGTCTCTGAGAGTATTATTACTGGGAAGTCTCATTAGTACTGTGCTCCCGGAAGTCTCTGAGAGTATTATTACTGGGAAGTGTCATTAGTACTGTGCTCCTAGTCTCTGAGAGTATTATTACTGGGAAGTGTCATTAGTACTGTGCACCAGGAAGTCTCTGAGAGTATTATTACTGGGAAGTGTCATTAGTACTGTGTTCCAGGAAGTCTCTGAGAGTATTATTACTGGGAAGTGTCATTAGTTCTGTGCTCCAGGAAGTCTCTGAGAGTATTATTACTGGGAAGTGTCATTAGTACTGTGCTCCATGAAGTCTCTGAGAGTATTATTACTGGGAAGTGTCATTAGTACTGTGCTCCAGGAAGTCTCTGAGAGTATTATTACAGGGAAGTGTCATTAGTACTGTGCTCCTAGTCTCTGAGAGTAATATTACTGGGAAGTGTCATTAGTACTGTGCTCCAGGAAGTCTCTGAGAGTATTATTACTGGGAAGTGTCATTAGTACTGTGCTCCAGGAAGTCTCTGAGAGTATTATTACTGGGAAGTGTCATTAGTACTGTGCTCCAGGAAGTCTCTGAGAGTATTATTACTGGGAAGTGTCATTAGTACTGTGCTCCAGGAAGTCTCTGAGAGTATTATTACTGGGAAGTGTCATTAGTACTGTGCTCCAGAAAGTCTCTGAGAATATTATTACTGGGAAGTGTCATTAGTACTGTGCTCCAGGAAGTCTCTGAGTAGTATTACTGGGAAGTGTCATCAGTACTGTGCTCCAGGAAGTCTCTGAGAGTATTATTACTGGGAAATGTCATTAGTACTGTGCTCCAGGAAGTCTCTGAGAGTATTAATACTGGGAAGTGTCATTAGTACTGTGCTCCAGGAAGTCTCTGAGAGCATTATTACTGGGAAGTGTCATTACTACTGTGCTCCAGGAATTCTCTGAGAGTATTATTACTGGGAAGTGTCATTAGTACTGTGCTCCAGGAAGTCTCTGAGAGTATTATTACTGGGAAGAGTCATTAGTACTGTGCTCCAGGAAGTCTCTGAGAGTATTATTACTGTGAAGTGTCATTAGTACTGTGCTCCAGGGAGTCTCTGAGAGTATTATTACTGGGAAGTGTCATTAGTCCTATGCTCCAGGAAGTCTCTGAGAGTATTATTACTGGGAGGTGTCATTAGTACTGTGCTCCAGGAAGTCTCTGAGAGTATTATTACTGGGAAGTGTCATTAGTACTGTGCTTCTAGTCTCTGAGAGTATTATTACTGGGAAGTGTCATTAGTACTGTGCTCCAGGAAATCTCTGAGAGTATTATAACTGGGAAGTGTCATTAGTACTGTGCTCCAAGAAGTCTCTGAGAGTATTATTACTGGGAAGTGTCATTAGTACTGTGCTCCAGGAAGTCTCTGAGAGTATTATTACTGGGAAGTGTCATTAGTACTGTGCTCCAGGAAGTCTCTGAGAGTATTATTACAGGGAAGTGTCATTAGTACTGTGCTCCAGGAAGTCTCTGAGAGTATTATTACTGGGAAGTCTCATTAGTACTGTGCTCCAGGAAGTCTCTGAGAGTATTATTACTGGGAAGTCTCATTAGTACTGTGCTCCCGGAAGTCTCAGAGTATTATTACTGGGAAGTGTCATTAGTACTGTGCTCCTAGTCTCTGAGAGTATTATTACTGGGAAGTGTCATTAGTACTGTGCTCCAGGAAGTCTCTGAGAGTATTATTACTGGGAAGTGTCATTAGTACTGTGTTCCAGGAAGTCTCTGAGAGTATTATTACTGGGAAGTTTCATTAGTACTGTGCTCCAGAAAGTCTCTGAGAGTATTATTACTGGGAAGTGTCATTAGTACTGTGCTCCAGAAAGTCTCTGAGAGTATTATTACTGGGAAGTGTCATTAGTACTGTGCTCCAGGAAGTCTCTGAGAGTATTATTACTGGGAGGTGTCATTAGTACTGTGCTCCAGGAAGTCTCTGAGAGTATTATTACTGGGAAGTCTCATTAGTACTGTGCTCCAGGAAGTCTCTGAGAGTATTATTACTGGGAAGTCTCATTAGTACTGTGCTCCCGGAAGTCTCTGAGAGTATTATTACTGGGAAGTGTCATTAGTACTGTGCTCCTAGTCTCTGAGAGTATTATTACTGGGAAGTGTCATTAGTACTGTGCTCCAGGAAGTCTCTGAGAGTATTATTACTGGGAAGTGTCATTAGTACTGTGTTCCATGAAGTCTCTGAGAGTATTATTACTGGGAAGTGTCATTAGTACTGTGCTCCAGGAAGTCTCTGAGAGTACTATTACTGGGAAGTGTCATTAGTACTGTGCTCCTAGTCTCTGAGAGTATTATTACTGGGAAGTGTCATTAGTACTGTGCTCCAGGAAGTCTCTGAGAGTATTATTACTGGGAAGTGTCATTAGTACTGTGTTCCAGGAAGTCTCTGAGAGTATTATTACTGGGAAGTCTCATTAGTACTGTGCTCCCGGAAGTCTCAGAGTATTATTACTGGGAAGTGTCATTAGTACTGTGCTCCTAGTCTCTGAGAGTATTATTACTGGGAAGTGTCATTAGTACTGTGCTCCAGGAAGTCTCTGAGAGTATTATTACTGGGAAGTGTCATTAGTACTGTGTTCCAGGAAGTCTCTGAGAGTATTATTACTGGGAAGTTTCATTAGTACTGTGCTCCAGAAAGTCTCTGAGAGTATTATTACTGGGAAGTGTCATTAGTACTGTGCTCCAGAAAGTCTCTGAGAGTATTATTACTGGGAAGTGTCATTAGTACTGTGCTCCAGGAAGTCTCTGAGAGTATTATTACTGGGAGGTGTCATTAGTACTGTGCTCCAGGAAGTCTCTGAGAGTATTATTACTGGGAAGTCTCATTAGTACTGTGCTCCAGGAAGTCTCTGAGAGTATTATTACTGGGAAGTCTCATTAGTACTGTGCTCCCGGAAGTCTCTGAGAGTATTATTACTGGGAAGTGTCATTAGTACTGTGCTCCTAGTCTCTGAGAGTATTATTACTGGGAAGTGTCATTAGTACTGTGCTCCAGGAAGTCTCTGAGAGTATTATTACTGGGAAGTGTCATTAGTACTGTGTTCCAGGAAGTCTCTGAGAGTATTATTACTGGGAAGTGTCATTAGTACTGTGCTCCAGGTAGTCTCTGAGAGTATTATTACTGGGAAGTGTCATTAGTACTGTGCTCCTAGTCTCTGAGAGTATTATTACTGGGAAGTGTCATTAGTACTGTGCTCCAGGAAGTCTCTGAGAGTATTATTACTGGGAAGTGTCATTAGTACTGTGTTCCAGGAAGTCTCTGAGAGTATTATTACTGGGAAGTGTCATTAGTACTGTGCTCCAGGAAGTCTCTGAGAGTATTATTACTGGGAAGTGTCATTAGTACTGTGCTCCAGGAAGTCTCTGAGAGTATTATTACAGGGAAGTGTCATTAGTACTGTGCTCCTAGTCTCTGAGAGTATTATTACTGGGAAGTGTCATTAGTACTGTGCTCCAGGAAGTCTCTGAGAGTATTATTACTGGGAAGTGTCATTAGTACTGTGCTCCAGGAAGTCTCTGAGAGTATTATTACTGGGAAGTGTCATTAGTACTGTGCTCCAGGAAGTCTCTGAGAGTATTATTACTGGGAAGTGTCATTAGTACTGTGCTCCAGGAAGTCTCTGAGAATATTATTACTGGGAAGTGTCATTAGTACTGTGCTTCTAGTCTCTGAGAGTATTATTACTGGGAAGTGTCATTAGTACTGTGCTCCAGGAAATCTCTGAGAGTATTATAACTGGGAAGTGTCATTAGTACTGTGCTCCAGGAAGTCTCTGAGAGTATTATTACTGGGAAGTGTCATTAGTACTGTGCTCCAGGAAGTCTCTGAGAGTATTATTACTGGGAAGTGTCATTAGTACTGTGCTCCAGGAAGTCTCTGAGAGTATTATTACAGGGAAGTGTCATTAGTACTGTGCTCCAGGAAGTCTCTGAGAGTATTATTACTGGGAAGTCTCATTAGTACTGTGCTCCAGGAAGTCTCTGAGAGTATTATTACTGGGAAGTCTCATTAGTACTGTGCTCCCGGAAGTCTCTGAGAGTATTATTACTGGGAAGTGTCATTAGTACTGTGCTCCTAGTCTCTGAGAGTATTATTACTGGGAAGTGTCATTAGTACTGTGTTCCAGGAAGTCTCTGAGAGTATTATTACTGGGAAGTTTCATTAGTACTGTGCTCCAGAAAGTCTCTGAGAGTATTATTACTGGGAAGTGTCATTAGTACTGTGCTCCAGAAAGTCTCTGAGAGTATTATTACTGGGAAGTGTCATTAGTACTGTGCTCCAGAAAGTCTCTGAGAGTATTATTACTGGGAAGTGTCATTAGTACTGTGCTCTGAAAGTCTCTGAGAGTATTATTACTGGGAAGTGTCATTAGTACTGTGCTCCAGAAAGTCTCTGAGAGTATTATTACTGGGAAGTGTCATTAGTACTGTGCTCCAGGAAGTCTCTGAGAGTATTATTACTGGGAAGTGTCATTAGTACTGTGCTCCTAGTCTCTGAGAGTATTATTACTGGGAAGTGTCATTAGTACTGTGCTCCAGGGAGTCTCTGAGTATTATTACTGGGAAGTGTCATTAGTACTGTGCTCCAGAAAGTCTTTGTGAGTATTATTACTGGGAAGTGTTATTAGTACTGTGCTCCAGAAAGTCTTTGTGAGTATTATTACTGGGAAGTGTCATTAGTACTGTGCTCCAGGAAGTCTCTGAAGGTATTATTACTGGGAAGTGTCATTAATACTGTGCTCCAGGAAGTCTCTTAGAATATTATTACTGGGAAGTGTCATTAGTACTGTGCTCCAGGAAGTCTCTGAGAATATTATTACTGGGAAGTTTGCTGGCTCAAAAGATGTTAATGAGATTCTGGTGATGTTCCTTGGTCATGGCTGAGCACTATGGACCTCATTCAGACCCGCTCGCTAGTGCTGTGCACTCGCAAGTGGCCCGATGGGTTGCGCATGCTTTGTTCTGCGCATGCACTAACTACTCTGGGCGATCGCAGCCCGCACGCTCGCCCAGCGTAGACACCCCAGTGTAATGAGTTACAGTAGAGGCCGTTTGTGGGTGGTAACAGGGGCAGGACACTAATAACGGGGGTGTGGAGGTGCGAACGCAAGCATGCCTCGGTGTTTCATCGCCGTTTTTAAGGCGTGCATATTTAACAGGCAGCGTCATAGTATACGTTACACATGTCTGGTTTTTACACTGAAGTCCTCGCAGTGTTTGCAGCAGGATAAGGCAACCACAAGCGCTGTGTTCACTACCGATGGTGCTCGATGCAGCATTGTTTTAATACACATCCTGGAGATGACGTGTGCTAGTGGCCGTCTCAACATACACTAATGGGTGTCTGCATACACAGAGCGATTGCTCTCACAGCCAAAGTGGGTATGTTTATGCCTTGGCGAGCGATAGCTTTCCATGTTGTCACTTTGACAAATGTGCATACACTGGATGCGATCACTTCTAGCCAGCGGATCTGAATCAGGTCCTATACCCTCTCTGTACTGACTGGGTACTTTCATTATACTGCCCGGTCCTGGCTCCTCCTATAAGGCGGAGCTATTAGCTCTGTGTGATCCGCTGACTCTCTATAGTCTTTTCTGGCCCTCTCAGAGGAACTGGCTGTTACATTATGGCAGTAACTCCTCACTCTGTGGTAGTAACAACACGGTTATGGGAAGCAGCAAATAGTTGGGACTATGCTTTGTTCAGCTAAAGGGTTATACGGTCTCTGGCATTGTCCCTCTCTAATATGGACTTGGGCTGTGTGTGGACGGTAATGTAGGACTACCGACCTGTCCCATACACTACCGACCTGTCCCATACACTAACGCTGGCTCCAGCTTATAACTGAGGGCTGACAAGATGTCCTCTTTATCTGTACCCATTGCTCTCCCCAACTGACTGGATACCTTCTTCTGCAGCCCACCGAGTGCCTGTCACAGGAGAAGCCCCCCGGTCACTGGGAATCCGGTGACACACACACAACGCGCAGCTTTGCTCCCACTGGCAGTGACCTCATCACAGCGCAGCCGCAAACTGCCGTCTTTCTCCAGTTCAAATCCTTGAGCCTGCCGCAGTACTAACGTCTACCACCGCTGAGGGGGCAGTGCAAAAAGTCCCTGAACCTTAATGAAACCAGCTAAATCATGCCCAATTTTAGACAATGGCAGGAGTCACGGTAATAGTTTACATTTTCATAGGGGCACATCAGCGTGGGTAGGAGCACATGGTGTTGGTGAGGTGCCACACATATCACCGCTGATATTAGCAACTGCGCTGCATGTGTATGAGCAGAATAGCGATCCGTAGTGTATCACGCCATCAGTGCTCTGTACACCTGTATGCAGGTAAGTGCCACAACAGCAGCTGCTGGGACCTTAGGGGTATATTTACTAAAGTGCAGGTTTATGGAAGTGGTGATGTTGCCCATAGCAACCTATCCAGTTCTACTTATCATTTATCTAGGACCCTCTACACTATAACAGCTAGAATCTGATTGGTTGCTATGGGCAACATCTCTACTTCTATAAACCCGCAATTTAGTAAATATTCTTCTTACTGTGCAAGGCTGGTATGATTTATTGCCTTTAAATAGGGTGAAAAGAAAACAACAAATAACAGAATCTCATTGGCTACTATTAGAGACCATTTGCTGTACAGTTAGTTACCTGTGGAACAATTCAAATAAATGTGAATATCAGGACTGATTCATGTAGCTTCAAGTTTCCAATGGATGATGCTCGCTTGGATTTTAAAGGATAGTAAACCATCACTTATTTTTACTTGCGCCCAATAAAGATACAATGAAAAATAAGCAATGTTTTTCCTACCATAAACCCAGACGCTCGCACAGCCATGCAGTTCATAGCCATACAGTACAAAGCCATACAGTACAAGACGCACAGTATACAGCCATACAGTACAAAGCCATACAGTACAAGACGTACAGTATACAGCCATACAGTACAAGACGTACAGTACAAAGCCATACAGTACAAGACGTACAGTACACAGCCATACAGTACACAGCCATACAGTACAAAGCCATACAGTACAAGACGTACAGTATACAGCCATACAGTACACAGCCATACAGTACACAGCCATACAGTACACAGCCATACAGTACACAGCCATACAGTATACAGCCATACAGTACAAAGCCATACAGTACAAGACGTACAGCATACTTGCCTACCTTTCAGAATCTCTTCCCGGGAGAAGCCCGGGTAAGAGAAGCAGCAGGGGGCCGATGGGGGCGGGGCCTAACGAATTGCATCATTAAGCCCTGCCCCGTCACGGCACAACTGCCGCGATTGGGTGAAATTTACATAGGGGGCGGGGCCAAATGTTGTGATTCATTCAGAATCACATCTTAAGCCCCGCCCCCTTCATGGAGACCCGCGATCGCCGCGGGTATTCTCCTCATTCTGCCCACTTCACTACGAAGTGGGCAGAATGCGGGAGAAATGCCTACCCTTCCGGGGGTGCGCGGGGTTACCCGAAAACCGGGAGGGTAGGCATGTATGACGTACAGTATACAGCCATACAGTACAAGACGTACAGTATACAGCCATACAGTACACAGCCATACAGTACAAAGATGTACAGTACACAGCCGTACAGTACACAGATGTACAGTACACAGCCATACAGTACAAGACGTACAGTATACAGCCATACAGTACAAGACATACAGTACACAGCCATACAGTACAAAGATGTACAGTACACAGCCGTACAGTACAAAGACGTACAGTACACAGCCATACGGTAAATATTTGAACAGTACACAGCCAAACTGTACATACCTGTGCAATACCACAAATCCATACTGTACTACACAGCCATACAGTACTACACAGCCATACAGTACACAGCCATACACAACAAACCCATATGGTAAATATTTGAACAATACACAGCCAAACCGTACATAGCCGTACAATACTACAATGTAATACAGTACACAGCCACACAATACACAGCCGTTCAAAGCAAAGCCATACGGTAAAAAGCCATACAGTGCACAGCCAAACAGTACATAGCCATACAGTACAAAGCCGTGCAGTACAAATCCATACAGTACATGGCCATACAGTACATTGCCATACAGTACATGGCCATACAGTACACAGCCATACAGTATACAGCCATACAGTACAAGACGTACAGTATACAGCCATACAGTACACAGCCATACAGTACACAGCCATACAGTACACAGCCATACAGTATACAGCCATACAGTACAAAGCCATACAGTACAAGACGTACAGCATACTTGCCTACCTTTCAGAATCTCTTCCCGGGAGAAGCCCGGGTAAGAGAAGCAGCAGGGGGCCGATGGGGGCGGGGCCTAACGAATTGCATCATTAAGCCCTGCCCCCTCATGGCACAACTGCCGCGATTGGGTGAAATTTACATAGGGGGCGGGGCCAAATGTTGTGATTCATTCAGAATCACATCTTAAGCCCCGCCCCCTTCACGGAGACCCGCGATCGCCGCGGGTATTCTCCTCATTCTGCCCACTTCACTACGAAGTGGGCAGAATGCGGGAGAAATGCCTACCCTTCCGGGGGTGCGCGGGGTTACCCGAAAACCGGGAGGGTAGGCATGTATGACGTACAGTATACAGCCATACAGTACAAGACGTACAGTATACAGCCATACAGTACACAGCCATACAGTACAAAGATGTACAGTACACAGCCGTACAGTACACAGACGTACAGTACACAGCCATACAGTACAAGACGTACAGTATACAGCCATACAGTACAAGACGTACAGTATACAGCCATACAGTACACAGCCATACAGTACAAAGATGTACAGTACACAGCCGTACAGTACAAAGACGTACAGTACACAGCCATACGGTAAATATTTGAACAGTACACAGCCAAACTGTACATACCTGTGCAATACCACAAATCCATACTGTACTACACAGCCATACAGTACTACACAGCCATACAGTACACAGCCATACACAACAAACCCATATGGTAAATATTTGAACAATACACAGCCAAACCGTACATAGCCGTACAATACTACAATGTAATACAGTACACAGCCACACAATACACAGCCGTTCAAAGCAAAGCCATACGGTAAAAAGCCATACAGTGCACAGCCAAGCAGTACATAGCCATACAGTACAAAGCCGTGCAGTACAAATCCATACAGTACATGGCCATACAGTACATTGCCATACAGTACATGGCCATACAGTACACAGCCATACTGTACATAGCTGTGCAGTACAAAGCCATACAGTACATGGCCATACAGTACAAAGCCATACAGTACATGGTCATACAGTACACAGCCATACAGTTCAAAGAAGTACAGTACACATCCATACAGTACTACACATCCATACAGTACATAGTTGTACAGTACAAAGCCATACAGTAAACGGCCATACAGTACACAGTCATACAGTACATTGTTGTACAGTACAAAGCCATACAGTTCTACACATCCATACAGTACTACACAGCCATACAGTACATAGTTATACAGTACAAAGCCCTATAGTACACGGCCTGCAGTACAGTCATACAGTACTACACAGTAATACAGTACATAACTGTACAGTACAAAACCATATAGTACACGTCCACCCCCCATTAGCATCGACCAAACAGTACATAGCTGTACAGTACATAGCCGTACTGTACATAGCCATACTGTACATAGCTGTGCAGTACAAAGCCATACAGTACATGGCCATACAGTACAAAGCCATACAGTACACGGCCATACAGTACACGGCCATACAGTACACGGCCATACAGTACACAGCCACACTGTACATAGCTGTGCAGTACAAAGCCATACAGTACATGGCCATACAGTACAGTCATACAGTACTACACATCCATACAGTACATAGTTGTACAGCACAAAGCAATACAGTACATGGTCATACAGTACACAGCCATACAGTACACAGTCAGAGAGTACAGTCATACAGTACATGGCCATACAGTACAGTCATACAGTACTACACAGTCATACAGTACATAGTTGTACAGTACAAAGCAATACAGTACATGGCCATACAGTACACAGTCATACAGTACACAGCCATACAGTACAAAGATGTACAGTACACATCCATACAGTACATAGTTGTACAGTACAAAGCAATACAGTACATGGCCATACAGTACACAGTCATACAGTACACAGCCATACAGTACACAGCCATACAGTACACAGCCATACAGTACTACACAGTCATACAGTACATAGTTGTACAGTACAAAGCAATACAGTACATGGCCATACAGTACACAGTCATACAGTACACAGCCATACAGTACAAAGATGTACAGTACACATCCATACAGTACATAGTTGTACAGTACAAAGCAATACAGTACATGGCCATACAGTACACAGTCATACAGTACACAGCCATACAGTACACAGCCATACAGTACACATCCATACAGTACATAGTTGTACAGTACAAAGCAATACAGTACACAGTCATACAGTACACAGCCATACAGTACAAAGATGTACAGTACACATCCATACAGTACATAGTTGTACAGTACAAAGCAATACAGTACATGGCCATACAGTACACAGTCATACAGTACACAGCCATACAGTACACATCCATACAGTACATAGTTGTACAGTACAAAGCAATACAGTACATGGTCATACAGTACACAGTCATACAGTACACAGTCATACAGTACTACACATCCATGCATGTAGCCATAACAATCTCTGCCCATAAATTTAGTGCCTATAACCACAGCTGCTACATTAGGTGTATATGGTGACCCAGATTTATGACACTAGTTATCATTTATTACAGTGTTTATTGGCTTTTTTATGTTTAGTGTTTTTAGACACATTTTTTGATATATATATATATATATATATATATGTGTACATTTGTTACATTGGCCAGTGATGTCTGTTTCATATTATTAAATTTGTATTTTTATTCAAGTATCTTTCATGATTTATTACTTTACATTAATATTTTTTATTTCTGGCACAATTTTTGTATTGTATTCTATTTCCATTTTTATTTTTTATGTTTAATGTAGACTACAGGTGGTACACAGCGCTGTTGTTTACTGTTTTTTGTGTGTTTCCTTTTGGTTTGCAACCACAAACAGCTACGTGTAGACACCTATCAATAACATCAAGCATTCATAAGGTGCGCACACACTACACGATATGCTCCCTGAGCGATATCGTGTAGTGTTGTCCCCGGCAGGCTGTGCTCAGTGTCATTCATGACATTGAGCACAGCTGCTGAACGATATAATTAACGATATCATTCAGCGCCGGGCTCTCTCCCCCATTCCCCAACATACAGCAACCTGACGAGGTCGTCAGATTGTGCTGCATGTTCAGGCGATGGACAATGTCGGAAACGACCAGCGGGAGTGCGCATCGCTTGTCGTTTCCGACATAAAAGTGCACGATTTGTGCACGATTACTGAGCAATTGCACGATTACGATGTCGTAATCGTGCAGTCGCTCAGTAATATCGCCCAGTGTGTACCCACCATTAGTGTTCCACTTTTCAGCGCCATTGGTTAAAGATTTCTGTTTTGAATAAGGCCCTCAGTCTTCTTCCTACAGAAACACGGGACTGCCAAAGGCACCAGATTAGCCCTCGCGAGCGGGTCTGAATCAGGCCCATAGTCCCCTAAATTACCTAATGAAGTTGTGTGTGTAATAATGGTTTCCTCTCACCAAATCTGAGGACCTAAATCAGGATGTAACATCCCCTCCAAAAGATAGCCACAGCACACAATTGGACAGGACTCTCCGCTTGACTTTTTACATGGTACTACATGTCTCAGTCACTCTTCTATTGTTCTCAGTCACTCTCTCTCAGCTGGTTATTTCTCCAGCGGCTTATAACTGTGCAATGGCGTCCCCACAGCTCTCATGTTTCAACTGCTCCAACTGTTACTCCTCCAACTGTCACTTCACCAACTGTCACTCCTCCAACTGATCTTTTTTTAAATCAACTTTATTTTAAATGACACTGGCTTCATCCCATTTTCAAGTTGGCAACTGCCAGGTATCACAATACTTTTAACTGCTGTTGCCTAATGCTGCGTACACACTGGCAGATATATTGGCTGATCAATCGGCCAATATATATATCGTGTGCATGTTCGCCAGTGTGTACCAGCGATATGTCTGTGAATTAAATTGTTTACAATCATTTTGCGTCGGCCGTGCCACACAGTGGGTGGCAGATATATCTGTCCATCGTGCTGTGTGTACGGCAATCAGCCAACCCCCTGTACACTTGCAGTGGAGGGTGCCGGGAGGGGGGTGCGACATGACCCCTGGCCAGCAGGACCCACGGCCAGATGACAGATGATGGCTGGTCAGTGTGTATGAACAAATATCATCTGCAGATATATCTGTTAGGTGTGTACCCACCTTAAGTGACTTTAGAATCCTGTATGGTACTGGGTGCCCAGCTAATGCTAAAAGGGGCAATCACTCCAAAACTAAACCCAGTCTCTCACTGCTGGTGTCACTGTAAGATGATGAGAGAAAGCTTGGCCTCATTTAGGGTCAAACTGGTTCATCAGAGCGACTGGACATTTTTGTAGTTTCATAGTTGAGCCCTAATGTGGTAGATCTGGCAGCATCTGGCAGCACTCAGTCTTTCATATGCTCTTTATCCTGAAAGTTCTGCCCTTGCAGATATAAGTCATTGCTAATACCGTGTGATGGAAAACGTTACCACTGTGCGGATGTGACTCCCTGGGAAGCGGCATGTGGCTCAGTTTGCAGAACAGATTGACCTTATGCCTCATTAAAAACCTCCTCTTTAATTTCCTACTATTAACCTTGCAGAGAACAATACTTTAATGTGTGACTTTATTTGTCCCTGGAAATCATTCAATCGGCAGCACATGTTATTGCATAATGTGTAATAAGAATAAATAAGACTGGCATTAATAAGAAGTACATAGATGGGAGCAGTACATGTGATAGACTGTGAGACCTTTACAGTTTAAGGGGCCTATTTACTAAGCAGTGTTAGTAGACAGAGTGACAAGTGATAAGGTACCAGCCAATCAGCTCCCAACTGTCATTTTTCAAACACAGCCTGTGAGATGACAGTTGGGAGCTGATTGGCTGGTACTTATCACAGACTTATCACTTTTCACTCCGTCTCATAACACTGCTTAGTAAATAGACCCCTAAGTTTTTGGTTTCCAGTATTAACTTTGTCTATCATCTTTACTCATAGAGCAATAATACATACGGGTACATATGTACACAGTGAAGTCCGTCCTAATGATACACTGGACCACTCTAATTGGCTAAAAGCTGCTCTAGATTCATTCATGGTTTCCATGTGCTTACCTGTATTATACTGTAATATGGTCTCCATGTGCTTACCTGTATTATACTGTAATATGGTCTCCGTGTGCTTACCTGTATTATACTGTAATATGGTCTCCTTGTGCTTACCTGTATTATACTGTAATATGGTCTCCATGTGCTTACCTGTATTATACTGTAATATGGGCTCCGTGTGCTTACCTGTATTATACTGTAATATGGTCTCCTTGTGCTTACCTGTATTATACTGTAATATGGTCTCCATGTGCTTACCTGTATTATACTGTAATATGGGCTCCGTGTGCTTACCTGTATTACACTGTAATATGGTCTCCATGTGCTTACCTGTATTATACTGTAATATGGTCTCCATGTGCTTACCTGTATTATACTGTAATATGGTCTCCGTGTGCTTACCTGTATTATACTGTAATATGGTCTCCTTGTGCTCACCTGTATTATACTGTAATATGGTCTCCATGTGCTTACCTGTATTATACTGTAATATGGGCTCCATGTGCTTACCTGTATTATACTGTAATATGGGCTCCGTGTGCTTACCTGTATTATACTGTAATATGGTCTCTGTGTGCTTATCTGTATTATACTGTAATATGGTCTCCTTGTGCTTACCTGTATTATACTGTAATATGGTCTCCGTGTGCTTACCTGTATTATACTGTAATATGGTCTCCATGTGCTTACCTGTATTATACTGTAACATGGGCTCCGTGTGCTTACCTGTATTATACTGTAATATGGTCTCCATGTGCTTACCTGTATTATACTGTAATATGGGCTCCGTGTGCTTACCTGTATTATACTGTAATATGGACTCCGTGTGCTTACCTGTATTATACTGTAATATGGGCTCCGTGTGCTTACCTGTATTATACTGTAATATGGGCTCCGTGTGCTTACCTGTATTATACTGTAATATGGGCTCCGTGTGCTTACCTGTATTATACTGTAATATGGGCTCCGTGTGCTTACCTGTATTATACTGTAATATGGGCTCCGTGTGCTTACCTGTATTATACTGTAATATGGGCTCCGTGTACTTACCTGTATTATACTGTAAAATGGGCTCCGTGTGCTTACCTGTATTATACTGTAATATGGGCTCTCACCATTCTCAAACACACTGACGATGAAAAAGAGTCAGCAAATGAAATAATCCTCGCAGGTCAGTTTGTAAACCTTACAGATCATCTTCTTGGTACATGTTAGGGGCATTGGGGTCACCTGCCATCTGCCAACTGGATTAGGGCAGGTTTGCCCTTCTCTGATACTCATATACTGAGGGGTGCTTTAAGAGAGCAGGGGGTCTGCACAAGGCTGGTACATGGGCCCCCACCTTCCTTGCAGTGCAGTAGACTCTGGCTTTTGTGCAGGTCTCCAGGAATTTTGCCGCAGAGCCACTTTCCCAGTGATTTCTGTTTACAGCGCTGGCCCACGTCGGCCCCCTGCACATATTTTAAACATACCAGTGCATATACTGGTGGGGACTCACCTGCACGATAACAGCGGCATACCTTCATACTGTATATAATACTGCACATACTGTATATAATACTGCACATACTGTATATAATACTGCACATACTGTATATAATACTACAAATAATGTATATAATACAGCACATATACTGTATATAATGCACATACTGTATATAATACTGCACACATACTGTATATAATACTGCACATACTGTATATAATACTGCACATATACTGTATATAACTGCACATATACTGTATATAATACTGCACATACTGTATATAACACTGCACATATACTGTATATAATACTGCTCATATACTATATATAATACTGCACATATGTATATAATACTGCACATATACTGTATATAATACTGCACATATTCTGTATATAATACTGCACATACACTGTATATAATACTGCACATATACTGTATATAATACTGCACATAACGTATATAATACTGCACATATACTGTATATAATACTGCACATACTGTATATAATACTGCACATATACTGTATATAATACTGCACATACTGTATATAATACTGCACATATACTGTATATAATACTGCACATATACTATATATAATACTGCACATACTGTATATAATACTGCACATATACTATATATAATACTGCACATATACTGTATATAATACTGCACATATACTGTATATAATACTGCACATATACTGTATATAATACTGCACATACACTGTATATAATACTGCACATACTGTATATAATACTGCACATATACTGTATATAATACTGCACATAACGTATATAATACTGCACATACTGTATATAATACTGCACATACTGTATATATTACTGCACATATACTATATATAATACTGCTCATATACTGTATATAATACTGCACATATACTGTATATAATACTGCACATACACTGTATATAATACTGCACATACTGTATATAATACTGCACATATACTGTATATAATACTGCACATAACGTATATAATACTGCACATACTGTATATAATACTGCACATACTGTATATATTACTGCACATATACTGTATATAATACTGCACATACTGTATATAATACTGCACATACTGTATATAATACTGCACATATACTGTATATTATACTGCACATATACTGTATATAATACTGCACATACTATATATAATACTGCACATACTGTATATAATACTGCACATATACTGTATATAATACTGCACATACTATATATAATACTGCACATATACTGTATATAATACTGCACATATACTGTATATAATACTGCACATACTGTATATAATACTGCACATATACTGTATATAATACTGCACATACTGTATATAATACTGCACATATACTGTATATAATACTGCACATACTGTATATAATACTGCACATACTATATATAATGCACATACTGTATATAATACTGCACATATACTGTATATAATACTGCACATACTGTATATAATACTGCACATATACTGTATATAATACTGCACATATACTGTATATAATACTGCATATACTGTATATAATACTGCACATATAGTTTATATAATACTGCACATATACTGTATATAATACTGCACATATACTGTATATAACACTGCACATATACTGTATATAACACTGCACATACTGTATATAACACTGCACATATACTGTATATAATACTGCACATATACTGTATATAATACTGCACATATACTGTATATAATACTGCTCATATACTGTATATAATACTGCACAAATACTGTATATAATACAGCACATATACTGTATATAATACTGCTGATATACTGTATATAATACTGCACATATACTGTATATAATACTGCACATACTGTATATAATACTGCACATATACTGTATATAATACTGCACATACACTGTATATAATACTGCACATATACTGTATATAAAACTGCACATACTGTATATAATACTGCACATATACTGTATATAATACTGCACATACACTGTATATAATACTGCACATATACTGTATATAATACTGCACATACTGTATATAATACTGCACATATACTGTATATAATACTGCACATAACGTATATAATACTGCACATATACTGTATATAATACTGCACATACTGTATATATTACTGCACATATACTGTATATAATACTGCACATATACTGTATATAATACTGCACATACTGTATATAATACTGCACATATACTGTATATAATACTGCACATATACTATATAAAATACTGCACATATACTGTATATAATACTGCACATACTATATATAATACTGCACATACTGTATATAATACTGCACATATACTGTATATATTACTGCACATATACTGTATATAATACTGCACATACTATATATAATACTGCACATATACTGTATATAATACTGCACATACTGTATATAATACTGCACATATACTGTATATAATACTGCACATACTGTATATAATACTGCACATATACTGTATATAATACTGCACATACTGTATATAATACTGCACATATACTGTATATAATACTGCACATATACTGTATATAATACTGCACATACTATATATAATGCACATACTGTATATAATACTACACATATACTGTATATAATACTGCACATACTGTATATAATACTGCACATATACTGTATATAATACTGCACATATACTGTATATAATACTGCACATACTGTATATAGTACTGCACATATACTGTATATAATACTGCACATATACTGTATATAATACTGCATATACTGTATATAATACTGCACATATAGTTTATATAATACTGCACATATACTGTATATAATACTGCACATATACTGTATATAACACTGCACATACTGTATATAATACTGCACATATACTGTATATAACACTGCACATACTGTATATAACACTGCACATATACTGTATATAACACTGCACATATACTGTATATAATACTGCTCATATACTGTATATAATACTGCTCATATACTGTATATAATACTGCACATATACTGTATATAATACAGCACATATACTGTATATAATACTGCTCATATACTGTATATAATACTGCACATACTGTATATAATACTGCACATACACTGTATATAATACTGCACATACACTGTATATAATACTGCACATATACTGTATATAATACTGCACATACTGTATATAATACTGCACATATACTGTATATAATACTGCACATAACATATATAATACTGCTCATATACTGTATATAATACTGCACATACTGTATATAATACTGCACATACTGTATATAGTACTGCACATATACTATATATAATACTGCACATATACTATATATAATACTGTACATGTACTGTATATAATACTGTACATGTACTGTATATAATACTGCACATACTGTATATAATACTGCACATATAATGTATATAATACTGCACATATACTGTATATAATACTGCACATATACTGTATATAATACTCCACATACTGTATCTATTACTGCACATATACTGTATATAATACTACACATATACTGTATATAATACTGCACATACTGTATATAATACTGCACATACTGTATATAATACTGCACATATACTGTATATACTACTGCACATATACTGTATATAACACTGCACATACTGTATATAATACTGCACATATACTGTATATAACACTGCACATACTGTATATAATACTGCACATATACTGTATATAATACTGCATATACTGTATATAATACTGCACATATACTGTATATAATACTGCACATATACTGTATATAATACTGCACATATACTGTATATAATACTGCACATACTGTATATAATACTGCTCATATATTATATATAATACTGCACATATACTGTATATAATACTGCACATATACTGTATATAATACTGCACATACTGTATATAATACTGCACATATACTGTATATAATACTGCACATACTGTATATATTACTGCACATATACTGTATATAATACTGCACATATACTGTATATAATACTGCACATAACATATATAATACTGCACATATACTGTATATAATACTGCACATACTGTATATAATACTGCACATATACTGTATATAATACTGCACATACTGTATATATTACTGCACATACTGTATATATTACTGCACATATACTGTATATAATACTGCACATACTGTATATAATACTGCACATATACTGTATATAATACTGCACATACTGTATATAATACTGCACATATACTGTATATAATAATGCACATATACTTTATATAATACTGCACATACTGTATATAATACTGCACATATA